>JABUQX010062972.1:0-19759 GCA_015478945.1 Trachelipus rathkii | reverse complement strand
TTATATTATATATATATATATATATATTATATATTATATATATATATATATATTTCTATATATATATTATTAATCTCTTAATATATAATATATATATATATATAATATATTTTTATATATATATATATATTATTATTATTGTATAATTATTATTGTTGTTCACTCAAGATTAATTAATAACTTATTTACTGACCTAGTGTGAATACTTATTTATAGAAAGGTAATAGTTTTTAATGCTCATCTACTTTATAAATTTTTACGTTACATCTCAGTTAATATAGAACGCAATATTATATTATCGAGTATAATATTAATAATTAAATTAATATATATATATAATATATTATATATATATATATATATTATATATATTATATATATTATATATATATTATATTAATATATATTATATTATTTATATAATTATTTAATTATATATTATATATATATTATATATTATATATAGCTATAATATCTATATACGTTTAGTACTTTAACCGAATCTAACATGGCATCGTCGACGACAATTCAAGAAAGGACAACTAAAATAGCGATTCTTTCCGCAGCTCAATCCAGCGGATTCATCCTTGGACCACGTAAGTAGTCCGCAATTACCTCCTTATAACTTTTATTAAATTATATTAATAAATAGCAATATTATTAATTTCTTACTTGAAATATAAATATAAATATTTATGTATATTTAGGATAATTAATGAATATTATTACATAATTATGGGTGTTATCAATCATAAAACTATACTGTATTTTGGTGGATCTGTAGAAACAGCTTTTGTTAAAACTATTGGGTACTTTAAGGATTATTGTGTAAATAGGAATCTATACGTTCCATCGTTTATCTTAATCTTATCCTATCTTATCTTGTGCTTATCATCAATATTATATCTATCTATCTATCTAAAATCTATTACTATATATCTAATCGTAATCCTAATATATCTATCTTATTAACTTTCTATTCTATCCTCATTATCATAACTTTATATCTAATCTAATCATCTTTTTTTGTATAATGATATAATATAGACTTAATGATAAACATAGCACCAGGAGCACAGATAATACCAAAAACTTTCTATTGAGACTTTTATGGTTTTTTCTTACAATTCTATCAAATTATCTTAATTAAAAGTTATAAAAGATTATTTATAATCATATTTATGATTTACTTTTGTCTTCTTTTCAAATTAAATTTTAATGATTGTATGATGTTATATTATCCTATTTACAATGTCATGTTTTTGTAGTCGATAGTGTTGTCGGGTGATAATAAGATTTGTGTTTGACCGCGTTCTCACTCTTTTCTGATAGTTGCTCTCGCTAAAGAGTTAACATTATCTCTTAATGTTAGTAATAAATGTATTATATTTTACCACGAAAATATCATAGGGGAAATAGTATATCATTTTTGACCATATTAGGTGTCAAGTCGGGATAAATATTACTATTAATAAGTAATTTATTATTAATATTTTTATTTATATGAGGATGGGTAGATATTTTATTTAAGCCCCTCACATTTATTACTAATAAGTAATAACTGATATTATGACAAGAGCAATTGTGATATAGACAACTAAGAAAACTCTTTTTACAAAATATTGTGGTAAATTTTGATAAAATACCTAATTAATTATCAGTTCGTTACCTACAAGGGTGGATGAACCATTAGTTATAGTTGAAGTATTTGTTTTATGAATAATTGTATTTATGACTATATCTAAATCGATTACGAGATAATGAAATTAAAGAGAGATGAAGTAGAGTGAAGAGATAGAGATAGAGATAGTAGAGATAGAGTAGAGTAGAGTAGAGAAGATAAGAGAAGAAGAGAGAGTAGTAAGAGTGAGTAAGTGAGTATGAGTGAAGTAATAGATAGTATAAGAGAGGAGAGATTGTATATGGGGGGCTGAAGATTCCCTTTGTGCTGCCTATCACTACCTGGCCACAATTCAGTCAGCCCTGCCGTTACTGTTCCACCTTAACAGTATGGATTGTACGCGGATGTGTAAAAATTGATGATATTATTTGGGGTAATATTGTAGGCATTCTATATAAATTCTCCTCTTTAGAGAATTTTGTAATGTATGGATCAGGTAAGATGTACTGAAAAATTTAGTAGAATCAGTAAGAGAGTAAATGTATTATACGAGTAATTTAGGAAAGATGGAAAAATTCATCTTTGCAAACACAATAGAATATTAATCATTATTAAATATATAATGCCCTCCTAAAACTTTTGTGCCTTATTTAGATAAGTATTTCTATATATATGAACCACAGAATCGATAGAATCATCTAATATGTCATACAGACATTACATATATATTAACCTTGATATATATTGCAAAGAATAGTATCATAATTTAAAAGACTTAGTCTAATTAATTTCTATCTAGATTATGATACTACCATATTAATTACCATCTAATAAACAGTACAACGTTGAACAAATTATATACATTATAGAAGACGTGGTAATTGAACTTCATTACCTTTTTCATATGAAATAATCATATAATTTGGCTTTACATCTCATCGTAATAGTATATTTGTCCTACTTATGTTTGGTGTGTGACACAGACTATGGAGCTTTAATATAGCGCATCTCATGTATGGCAACTGGCCTAGTGCTCTAAAAATATATATATAGAACTGCTCGCGTTTATCATCCCGTACCTGGTTGTGTTTGTTAGTACGGCGTCTCTGTTGTAATTGTCAACTATTTATTCTCATTCTTGAACCCTCTCTATAATAGTGGGTGTTTTCAAGGTAGTACCATATTCTGGTTATAAGTTAGAATTAATGTACGATTACCATACACACATATACACCATCACACACTCACACTATTAATATATATATATATATATTATATAATATATTAATATATTTATATAATATATATTATATATTATATTATATATATATATATATTATATATATAAATTTATTATATATATTATAATTATAATAATATAAATTAAATTATTTATATATGCTTAAAATATATGTCAATTTATTAAAACAATCAATATTTTTTTTACAAATATTAAAATATTTTCTTTATATAAATCAAAATATATATAATTGTAAGTCGATTAATCTTCCTAAATTGATTCTGATAGTTAATATTTGACCTACCTTCAATATTTACGAGAAATATCGAACATATAATATACACGTTCGGTTGAGTATATATTAGTTAAATTTTATTATATTCACTTAGCATATAGTTAAAGAAGATAAGAGAAACTATGAGAACGGCTGTGGAAAGGCTAATGGTCACAAATTTTGAAAGGTCACGCACTGGTAAAATTATAGTGAATTCTTTATCTAGTATAAAAATGTTAGGATTACTCCATAACGTTCCTTAATTTCATAGTCCTCGATAGGGTTAAAGTTTGCTATTAATTACTGGAATCATCACTCGATGATACTCCTGTTAATTCAAATAACCTACTGAGATTGTCGTCTCCCCTGTGTTTTATTAACTAGAAAGTATAAATATAGTGGCTGGGTGGATAAATTTGTGAAGTGTGGAGGATACGGAAAGAGTTGAGGCCATATAAATTTTCCATTTAAGTTACTGAGGCATATCTATAATATCTACAATGTCGTCTATTCAATTAATACCAGGTTTACCTATTTCTGAACAATACAGGTATCAATTTGGTATTTAATGGAACTACTTTAATACACGTCCTTTTATGCTATGAAGTATATATATTTATATATAATATTATATTATATACTATATATATATATATATAATAGTATTATTTATAATATTATATATAGTATTATAATATATTATTAATTAATTATATATTATAAATATTATATTATTATATCTATATATATATTAATTAAATATATATATTTATATTACTATTATATTATATAATACAAATATAATATATAATGAAATAATATTAAATATTACAATTTATTAAAACTCTTAATAAAGAATCCGATTCAGCGATACACATAACACCAGCCTCTATATATATTTAATATATAATATTATATATATTTATATATAATATATTATTAATATATATAATATATTATATATATTAATATAAATATATATAATATATATAATATTAATTTAATTATATATATAATATATTAATATATATATATAATATATATTATTAATATATATTTATATTATATATATATATATATATATTATAATTATTATATTATATATATTATATTATAATATATATTATTATTTACCTATACTCTCTCCTGTAGGGATTTTTCAGCCCTGTCAGTTTTTGGTCTTTGCATTTCTCATTCCTTTCTCTGCTACCTTAAATCTACTTTTGTATTTCCTAGTTGCAATTAAGCAATTCTATATAATATATATTTCTCTAGGCGCAATGAATTTCTCGACGCTATATGATCCTATATGAGTCTATATAACATCAGGTAGTAAGGTTTTTCACTCACCTTCAGTGGTCTATCACTAGTATTCTTACTTACCTATTTTGAGTCTCTTTATGATATACTCTTTCTCTCACCAGAGCTTCTCTACAGAAGATAGTATCTCTAGTAACTTATTAAGATTACATAATTGCATGGTTATAATGGAGTATTCTGCTCAATATAGCAAATAGAATAGGTATATTCCTTCTTCTCCTTTATATATATAATATATATGTTACTTATTATATTTAATATATAATATATATATTATATATTATTATAATATATTATAATATATAATATATATTCTATATATATATATACCTATTAATATATATTATTAATATCTATATATATATTATTAATTATTATATATATATTATACTGATATTTATTATAACTTATATATATATATATTATTAAATATATTATATATATTAATATATTAATTATATTAATTTTTATACTATATAAATATAATAATATAGAGAGAGAGTAGATGAGAGAGTAGAGAGATGAGATTGCTCGTATTCTATAGTCAGTTTTTTAATAATCTTTTCTTCTTCATTCCCTCCACCCCTCAAAAGTAAAAAATTAATAATAAATTAAATAATAAATATATTTTTATAATTTCTTTTTAAAATTATATTAATTATCATGGTTGGAATTTGATTGATAATAAAAGTAAAGTCATTATAGCTGAGCCGAAATACGCACATCTGTTACGAAGAAATTTGAAATGATAAGATGGAGAAAAATTGATCTCGCGCCAGGAACCATTAGGTATATATACTATCTAAGAGGTTTATTACCGACGCTATATAATACCCTCATGGATCTATCCCGTGATGCTCGCAGACAGATTAGCTACCATATATATACGGTAGACTGTTAAATCTATTATAATTAATTCAATATATATATTAACCTACAATGCGTATTGCATAGTATAAATATATATATTAATAATATATATATATATAATATATATATAATATCTATTTAGGTAATATATATACTGATATATATATTTAAATTATATATTAATATATATTTATATATATATAACTATATTCATTATAATACTGAACTCACTACCTACTAGGGTATTATGCTGACCGTATTTAGTATCAGGTTAATACTACTAATCATATCTTCTCTTATCCTAATTATATTATCAATGAATATCTTAATTATTGACCCTATAGTTACCTATACTTTGTGATATTATATATTAGCTGCTATACTATAGATAATACCGGTATACGCTATCTTACTGTACGTACTCATTACGTATATAACTAAAGTGTACGCGCGTACGATACCTTGTCTATTTAGTAGTATACTCTCCAGTACGCTACTCATACTATTATCATATATAGCTTACTAAGTCATATAGTAATATAGATTATATTTTTATATCGTGAAGTTCTCCGTCCCTACCTTCATACTAATACCCAACACATTATCCTGACGACCTTATCGTAATCATATATATACTATATATATCGTATATACTATGATATGATATTATATCATGTCCTGACTATTATCATATATAAAATACAAACCCTATCCTTACGTCATTATATATACTGAATATACTAGTATTTACTTAGCCGATATATATACTATATACTAGATATATATTAGTACTAGCTATAGTATCTTACTATTATATTACTATATATATTTACGGGCTACTGCATATTTATTCCTAATAATATACTATAGGACCTATTTATGTCTGTTACTATACCTGTAACTGTGTGCCTCATTATCACGCTAAGCCTTATCATCACTATACTCTTTCACTCTTATACTATATACTACCTCCTAAACATATATATATATAATATATTATATATATATTGTATATATTATATTATATATAATTATAGATATAATATGATATACTATATATATACTCATATAATACATATACTATTTTATATATTAATATATATTATATATTATATATACTTAATAATATATATATACTATAAATATATTCATATATATATATATATATATATATATATTATATTATATACTTATTTATATATATATATATATATATATAGATATATATATATATAATATATATATAATATATAACTATATATATAGTATATATATATATAATATAGATATATATAGTAATATATATATTTAATATTTATATATATATATATATATTATTATATATATGTAATATATATTATTATTATATTATATATTATATATATTGATATATATATACTTATTATATTATAGTATTATATATAATATATAATTAATATTATATATATATAACACTATATATATATATATATAGGTTATATATATATATATATATATATAATTATATACTATAATATATAACTATATATATATAGCTATTAGATGTATATATATGTACTATTATAAATAGCTTACAGAAACTATATGATATTAATCCTATATGGATATAATATATATTATATAATATATATATAGTATATATTTATATAGCTAGTATAATCAATATTATATATATATATATAATTATAATATATATATATATTATATAATTATATTATATTTACTATTATATATATAATATATATATATAATATATACTTATATATATATAGATAATATATATATATATATATATATATATATATATATAATATATATTATATTATATATATATATAGCTATATATCAATATAAGTATATATATATAGTATATATATATATAATTAGTATAAGATTATATATATATACGTATATATATAATATATATATTACTATATAAAATATATATACTATATAATATATATATATCATATAATATATATTATATATATATATATAATATATTTACCAGAAACAATATGGATATTAATCCTCGCGGCTGAGATTGTGTGACATTGCAGTAATAAGGTCCTGAATCATTTGTCTTGACATCTCCGACGCGTAGCCACGACCGCGCAATCGATCCCCTGAGCTCAGTCTTAACGCTGCAAAAGACAAACAAACAATACGAACTTATGAGGAAGAATGATAATGATTAAGCTTGAGTCGCAAAGTGCATCCATAATATATTTCCACGAATATTATAAATGATTGATCACTCTAATGGATGAAATTTCACAATATACTGATACATAAAGGATGCCGAGCACTTTACGTATATTATGTAAAACGTTAGTAAGATAAATTCATGATACAACAGATTTTAAAGGGTTTACCGATAAAAGTTAAATTTTTTTAATTAGATTTTATATTTTATTTATTCAAAAAAACAGTGAATTTTTTATCCTAGTTTTTAATTTTAAATTACTTAACAAAAGTGGAAGAAGAAAACTAATTGTTAGGTTACTTGCAATTTTAAAATAGGATTTAAAAATATTAAAGTTTTTAAAAGCTGATTTTATTTATTTTTATATTCGTTAATTTTGAAAAAAGATTTTTATTTTAATATATTTTCTATAAACTTTTAAATGTTCAGATAAACATTTTAATAATATATATATAATAAATATATATATATAATATATATATATGTATACTAACTATATATTAGTATATATATTATATATATTTATTATATATATATATATGACGTATATATATATATATATATAGTTATAATATATTATATAATATATAATATATATTATATATATTATTATATTATATTATATATATATATATCTATATATACTATATATATATCGTATTATATATATATATATATATATATTATTATCTATATATATATATGTTTATAGATTAATACTATTATATATATATATAATAATATATATATATTATCTATATATAGTATATAGTATATAATATATTATATAGATATATATATATATTATACTATATATATAATTATACTATATATATATATTATATATATATATATATAATTATATATATATATATATATATACTATATATATATATATTATATAATATATAAAATTGGTAATATATTATATATCATTAATATATATAAGTATATATATATAGTATATATATATATATATATATATTTATATATAGTATAACGTTATATATATATATATCTATATATATATATAATATAATATATAGTATATATAATATTATATATATATATGTATATATATAATATATATAGATATACTATGTTAAGTATATATATACTATATATAATATATATATATTATATATTATATATATATGTTATAGATGCAGAACACACTAAACGTGTCAGAAGTTAGTTTTTAGAAGGAAAAACCCCAAAATATTTTAAATTTTATAAACACCGTTAATATGGTATTTTCTCTTCGTTAATATATATATATTATATATATATATATAATATAATACTTATATATATATACTATATTAAATATATAATTATATATATAGATAATATATATATAATATATAATATATATATAAATATAGTTATATACTATATATATATTATAAGTATATATATATATATATATATATATATATAAATATATATATTATATATTGGATGATAGTAAATCGGACAGATTAAAAAGTAATTAATGATGGGAATAATTAGTGAAAGTGATTGATGCGGTCAAAGTTTATTAAATATGCAAAGTGAAATATTTATGGTATTGTATAGAAATAATAATTTAAATTGTAATTGCCAATGGGACTAATATTACTTAATTATTGGAATAGATAATTTGATAGAATAATGTCACGGCACGCTGCCGGTTAGCTGCCCTAATATCTGACTCTCACACACGTCCAGCTTGGACGGCTGCTAAAAATAACAATCCTTTCTTTCTTTCTCCAAACTTCAAATTACAAGAAAACGCAGGTTTCAGCATGGGAGTCAAAATCAAGGAAAATTCCGGCCACCTCCAAAATTCGACTCATCAAGAATTCCGAAAAGAGAATTCGAAAAGAGTCCAAATTCAGAAAGGCTTTGACTATCTCAATTCAGCTTATAGAGAAAAGAGTATCTCAACTGTCGGGCAACTTTTATTATCTTTATGGTGAATAAATATGAATTTTTTCATTTTCCATCATCTTACATAGGGCCTTGCTCACAAAAGAAGTAACCTACCTATCCCAAGATTTGTCATATACTATAATATATATAATATATATATTATATTTGATAATATATATATATATATATATAACTATATTATATATATATATACTATATAAATAGTATATAGCTATATATATATTATACTATATACTATATATATAATATATATGATTTATTATATATATATCATTATAATATAATATATATATATATATATATTATATATATATACATATACTATATATTAATATACACATATATACGTATATATATATATATTATATATATATATATATTTAAATAAATATATATTTATAGTTTATCAACATATGGAAATATATTATGGAAAATAAATAAAATAATAAAGCAAAATTTATAATTATACATATATAGTATATTATAATATATATTATATATACTATTATATATAATATATATTATATATAGTACTTATATATGTATATATATATAATATATATTTATATATATATATATATATATGTATAATATATATATATTATATATAAATAATATATAATAATATATATATATATATAATAAGTATATATCATAAATTATAATATATAAATATATTAATATATATACACATTTATTTTGTACTATTATATTTATTATAGCTATTATATATATACTATATATTTACAAAGATTATTAATACTGACCTATATATATTAGGTACCGAGACCATCTCACATTATTTAGTCCTGGAATATATTGAATTACACTATATAATATTATATATAATATATTATATACGTATAGTGGTCTTAATTCGTCATGTGCGTCAGGTAATATTCATAAGTAATTTTCTTCATCGGGCTTGCTAAAATCGGTATAACCTACTCTAAATATTTAACAGCGACTAAGACACCCTATATATATTATATATATATATATATATATATTATAATATTGAGATATATATATATATATTATATATAAATATAAGTATATATATATTGTATATTATATATATTATATATATATTATATATATTATATAGTATATATATTATTATATATTATATATATATTATATATATTATATATATATATATATTTATATATATATATATATGTGAGATATATAAAACAAAAATTAAATTAACAAATATGCTTTAAAAATCATTAAAAATTTCTTTTAATTTGAATTATTTAAAATTATATAACAGAACTTCTTTACCAATATTTTATATATACATAAGAAATAAAGTGGTTTTATTTTATTTCCGTAAATAAAAAATTTCAACTATAAATGTTTAAATAATATATTTCTGTAATTAGTGAAAATAAAAATAATATTTTAATTATATATATATATATATATATTATTATATAGTTATTTATTTAAATACATGTGAAGCTAATAATAATATATATATATATATATATAATTATATATAATATATATTTATATATATTATATATAAATATATATATTATATAATATATATGAGGTTTTCCACATATACGGGTACACACCATTAGGTATATAACTCCGTTGCTCTTTGTTTTGTGCTTTATCATATTTTCGACCATATATTTATTTTTTGACTATCTCTTTTGTGAAAAGATCAGGGTGCGCCGCATGAAAATCGACATATTTTGAATCTAGATCAATACCTAATAACGATAAAGGGTTCGACAGTGCTTTAAAGAAAGTGAGAATAGAAGTAGGAAGTAATTATTCTGCGCATTACAAAGCACTGTAGCATGTAAGAATGGTCTAATATGCGATTAAGTCTGGGGTTAGAAAAGAAGAATATCGATAGATTGACAAGTTGTACAGTCTCTCCCAACTAAGCTGTAAAATTGATATTGAGACAAATTCTCTCTGAGTTGATGCTTGCTTTACCCTTTGACCCAATTGATGAGCGTGGAAGCTTGTCAAAAATACATCGTCAAAGTTATTGATATGCCTATACTTCTGCGAGAGAAGTATCCTTCAAAGCTCAAGTTCCCTTATTTATCGTGGTTGTCTGGTAAAGCACACTTTTTCTAAAAAAACAGGGAGTTCGAGTCGAAACCAGAGGGGAGAATAAAAGGAATTAATTTATATATTATATAACGTATATGATATAATATATATATATATTATATGATATATATATATATATAAAATATATTATAGTATATATAATATAATATATATTAATATATATATATATAATATATGATTATATATATTAATATTAACTACGTTTGTCGTAAGGTGATAATTCATGATTTAGATATCGTTTAATCACTAGGTGTTTATTTTTTTACTTGATTTCATAAGGCTGCAATTAGTGGGAAATTGTTTCACCACGCCCAAGTTATCCTTTAACATAATAAACACCTAATAAAGACAATACCAAACATTTACCATGCAAATCGAGGAACGTATATAACAATAAAATGATAGATAGTATACCAGATACTGATGTATAAAATACCGAATAACAATGTAAGCCATTAATAAAAAAACAAAAAAAAAAAAACGAGAACTAAACCCAATATCATAGATGACAAAGTAACAATAATAGCATGAAGAGACCCAATAAATAGAATACACAGTACCGAATAGAAGACTCCCTCATCTACATCTCTCTCGACGGTTACAAAACATAAATAAAAATAAATGTAGTGTACATACACCATAGTGAAAAGATAGATAATACCCGCACACTTAAAATACAAAAGTTTATGATGAACTACCGTACGTTGAGCCCACAGTAGACGCTAGTCATGACTATAAAGTAATAACAAAAACTACATTAGCAGTCCATGATCGAACTAGTGCGGTAGTATTTCATTCCATAATACTTGCATAATCTTCTTAACTCGTTTTAATATGCTAGTTATACTATGTCGTCTGTCAGCGTAGCATACAATACCTAATTATATAAAAAAGAAGAAATAATATTTATAATTATATAAGTTAATATATAGTATAATAAATATTAATAATAATATAATATCTTTATATTATTAAGTATATATAATAATATTATATAATATATAGATATATAGATAATGAAAATAATAGTAGATTAATAATAATATAGATATATATATATATATATATATGGAATAATAGATAATAATCCTTGATAATAAGATATATATATATATTAATAGTAAGTGAGGTGACTAGTAGTATTACTATGATACGGTAGTAATTGCAAATATAATAACAGATAAAGTAATACTATGTACGAAATTATATCATAACTTATTAAATGTAAGTATATAATATTTACGTATATATTATAACAAATATGTTAATGATTAATTATAAGCTAAAAAATAATCTCGTTAATGAAACCAGAATACTGATTATAAAAACAAACAACGACTTCACAACCCAAGTATATATTAATAACAATTGTAAGAAGGTTACATTTCATTGTCAAATATCAGAAATAACCAATATTTAAATATAAAAACTAAAAGAAGGTATATTCCCTACGGCGAGACTGGTAATCTAAATCTCTATATCTTATAATAGTGTAGAAGGATGATACCAGTCGCACTGATCGCTATTCAATATATATAGTGAAAGGTATATGACCTAATAATACAACCCGCTGATATTCGAATTCTAGCCACTCGAATCACTTTGCGCATAGACGCCAGAGTCCCCGGATAAAACTGTAAGAGAATAGTTTGTCATAGGTAAACCCTAATATTGTTCGTAAGTCAATTAATTACGTAATATAGAGTATTCTGAAAAGAGGGTATCTTATGTTAATATTTTAATAAGAAATTAATGTTATGGTATTAATGTATGACGGAAGTGGAATGTTATATAAATTTTGGGTAAAACCAGATGGTGAGACAGCTGACTATTGTTTAGGTGTAGATATAAGTGCGACCCAGCACAATTAATGTTTCCGAGATGTTGACCCGTAGTTTGACAGATCTTAGAGTTAGGATTCCGTCCAAGGCGGTCACCCTCGATGAGTCAAAGCGGGGCAATCCATGCCCGCGACCCAGTATGCTGTGGTCCCTGGTGAGGGCCGTTATATCAGTCCGGTCACAACTGAAAATCAAATGTCTGATTATGGGGCTAAGCCGAGATGGGAAATGAAAGTAGTAGGTATAGGTGCATAGTGAAGAAGAACCAGAGATGAGATGATGTTATAATCGCCCATCACCACTGTACACCTTCAGCAACTGAACATAAGAAAGACCAGCGTTCCTACTAGATTTGATAGTGTATCATGATAGCTCCAGGTAAAAAACAATAATAAAAAGTATTATTATTCAATGGTATGTTTATGACAAATATAAAATAAAATACAATATATGCATGACACAATAAAAATTAGATTTAAAATCACTAAAAGTATGAGTAGTGTTAAAATTTGATAAGTCACCCAATAATTACAATCTACCTCTCACGCAAAAACCTCCGTTTTCTAAAGGTAAAGTTACGCCAAATGTGTACCATATATATGAGAGTTCAAGACAAGCGGTAAACATTTTTTAAAAGACTTTCCAAATTTTTTGAAATTTATGGATGCTCGATGTATTAAAGTAATAACGAGAAATTAGATAAATTAAATAAATAAAAATAATAAGTTTTCATAAAAAGTATATAAAAAGACAAATATGGTAGTTACTTATTACATGAATAAATAAAGAAAGAATGAAACTAAGCCCCCAGAAGAGGTAGCAGATATAAGAAATAATACAGTTGCAGAACGGATTCACAAAACAGAAGTATAAGTACTTATGGTGAATTATATATAATGAGATATAAACGAAGCCCCGGATGGGTGGGAAAAAACTAAAAAATAAAAAGTAGGGTTAATAAGGATAAAAAACAAAGCCGTGATATTTAGCTATAGCTATAGGGCCACTAAGACTCATATAATATATTAAGTCCCCAATAATATAGCTATGAGTAATAACGTAACTACCTATAATGTATAATATACTACTAGTACTATAACCTCTAAGATATGTATAGAGGGGATGTGATAAATATATTATTTATAGTGTATACATACTACCATAATAGAAGAAGCCCTACCTGGATATAGTATAGTTTGAAATCAGAGTGGTGGGCGCGTAAGAAAGATTTTAAACTTTAGACGCTAAACGAAGACGCAAAAGTGAAAAAAACTTTAGCCGACAGGGCTGAGGCGCAAAAGCGACTACAGATTTTGTGCAAATAATGTCAGTCGCAAAAAGCCCAAAAGAAGGGTACATGACCCAATTTTTTTTTAAGAAATTGCACAAACCATTACCGGAGCAGCCTAAATGAAAAAATCCTATTTTTATAAAGAGCACAGAATAAAGACAGCAATAGGCGATGTAGAAGCATGGAAATAATATTGGTAAAAAGTATTTAATTAAAAAGATGCAAATAATTATACACAAAAATAAGACGAAAAGGATTTAATATAACATCCCTTATTTCAAAATTTATCGTGTGATCTCTTCCTTCTTCGCTTTCTCCTAACTGTTGCATTCTGAACACGGAGTTCAATATTTCCCTGTTCATAATGACAAATTTGTTTTCAAATAATTGCGGTGAGATCGCCAATTCGGCTGCCCGTCTTTGTTCTTATAAGAATGTCTAGTATGCTGAACTAAAAACACACTTTCAAGTCAGCCCGCCCCTTAGAGCTGGGCTAATGGGGTATATATACTTAAATATAAAAACAAAGGTCCACCCATGCAAGATCCATATAATTGGTGATAATTCACACAGGAAACAGGTTCCTAGTGGTTCTCACTTGTGGGGTGAACATTTTACTGCAGTTACCCAGCTAATCCAAGGTTGATCTCAAGAAACTTCTCCAGAATGAGTTGATCTGCTGGAGATATAGTGTGAGGCTCTAATCAGTTTTCTGAATAATATTTAAAAATAATGAGTATCAGGAGCATCAAATCTTTTTAAAAGGTTTTCGATCTTATTAACAAAAATTTATGTCACGGTGATGGGATGTTGAATATATATATATACATATACTATGAGTCATATATAATAAATATATTAAAAGATAATAATAATAAATCATATATATATTATATAATATATATAATATTATATTATAATAATAATAACATATATTATAGAAAAATTTATTATACAATATAATATATTAAAAAAATATAATAATACATATAATAATTAATAAAAAAATGTAAAATGATATATATAAGTATATACTATATATTATATATAGATTATATTAGATATAATAAATTAATATATATTATATATATATAAATAATATATATATAGAGTATTAATATATATTATAATATTATCTATTAATAATTATTATATATAATAAGATATATATTAAACTGATATTATTATAGATATATAATAGTATCATATAGTATTATAATATATATAGTAATTAATATATAAATAAGTAAATATTTAGTATTTATATATTAATATGATATATATTATATAGTTAGAATAGCAGATGAGTGAATCTTACGTTTATGGCCAGTAGGGATTTAAGGCTATAGAGAGTTTATTGGCTACACCGTTTAGGAACGCGGATTCTCTCGCAAAAAGTATAGTGTGTCGAATCCTTACGTTTCGGCTATGTGAAACGGATCAGCAAAAAAAAATCTTGTTATCGTTGTTAAGCTATAGAGGATATGTTAATCTGCATACTAAAATTTAAGTTTTGCAGTTTTGCATCCCAATGAACTTATAAAATGATACTACATAATAATAATCTCCAAATACACACACACAATCATACAAAGAATGAAATAAGAAAAACATAACCAGAACAACTTACAAAATCCCGCCGAACCAATCTGATCTTCACTAGCAAATACACTCATCTCTCGCATAAGTTTGCTCTCATGGAGAAAGGCGGCAAAACGTACGTATTAGGATACGACCCGCATCGCCTGCGGGTAAATATCATCAGCATTGCCGATTGCGTTGCGCTGAAGCAGGGCTTGCATATCTTGCCTCTAATTATCCCGTGCAGCTTAAGTCAGCGGGTTATGGTTTCAGAAGCCACTTTAACAAAACTACTCTTTCATAAGCCAATTTCGTATTCCCTAAACGGGGAATTTTGAACAGGATATAGGGTTTTTCCGGATCTCGCGATTGAGGCTATGTGGTCGGAAAATAACAGTAGAATCTGTAGCCGCCCACGAAAGCGTGACGGACATAATAGATAGTACCTCAAGTCGAACTAGGTAGCCCGTGTAGTCACGTCCTGTGACAGACGAGTAAATAGCAAATCATATATACCTACTCAGGGTAATCATATTGTCGAACAGTGAAGTGGTACAGGGGCCCTATTAATTATAAATTTATTATTATATTAAGTAAAAAAAAGTATTGTATTTTAATATTTAATTTATTATATATATAATTGTATATAAACACTGGTGAGAACATTCCAAAAAAATAGTCCGTCAAGGGGTGTGGATTCAGGGTCAATATATAAGGACTTAATGTGTGGTAGGCGAGTGCCTCCCATAATTATAAAATTCACCTCACTGGTTGTATGCATAGCTAAATACTATAGTGAAATTAATAACTACAAATTATGAGGGGCCTCAGACAGTTTGGTGTGAAGACTTAAATGTTTAAGTAAATTGAAATCTTCACTGACATAGATACCGAGTCCAAGGAGTTCGACTCTTCAGAACTAACATGGTCCCATTCACCGAATCTATGTGCGCCCAGAGATAGGTACAGAGTGAGCAATGCGAGAGTGCCAATGTATTACGACTTTATTTACGCCTCCAAAAGAAATATCCTCCTAAAGAGTCGTTGGACAGCTTGGAACTGTCCCCTCATTGTTAAACCTACGTTAGTCCAACTTGCTTGAGGTTTGAAAGTATATGGGCCCGATGCCAAAGGTCGCAATAATGGCCATATAGCAAATCAAAAATTCATCAAAGCGTTAATATCTAGATCTGAGACTTCCGGGATTCAAAGCCCTCTTTCTTTCCCTATTGTTTGGCTTTGGTTGCTTTAGCAAGTAGTTGAGTAAGTTTGGAATAGTTAAATTTGCTCACCCTCTCGTGCATTCTCCCCGAATCGTCTGTCCTAGAAGAGGTATAGCAGATTAGGCGCAATAGGACTCCAGAAGCGTTAACGCATTCTTTCATCAGTGCAACATATCAAAGACCTATCACATACAATCCGGCAGTCATTATTTTCGATGTACCAAAAAAGATGCCCTGACTGTAAAAAACCTAACTCTTATAGCCAATCAACTCCTATTCACCTTTTTATTTAAATACCGGAAAAACAAGTTCAGGGGGGCCCTTTTTTGCGCGGGGCGGGCTTTTGTCATGTAATTAGACCCAACAAATGTTTTGATTCATGCTGGCTGCGGACCATCAAAGGCTCTCTCTAAGCCATGTCTTTCAATTAAATTGTATGAGTTCAACAGCGCAGTAACACTTAAGGGTAATATTTAAGCTTGTTTGTCCTCTGCACCAATAGCTTCTGTGCTCTTTGATTCTCGCAGACATTGTAGCTTTTATTATCCGTGTCTTGGGCATTCCACTAATAAGCTCACCTCCGTGCTTTGTGCGGCAAATGTCTATAACCATGTTGGACGGATCCCTTCGGCATACGCCGCAGCGAAGACTAGCGAGGAACCACTTGTAAATGGCGATAGTTTTAGCTAGTGTCTAAGCAAAAGCCTTCATGTAACTCAAGCAGATTTTCTAGCTGAGAGAGTGTCTTTGGGTCGCCGTGCAGAACCTCTGCTGTCCACTGTAATGTGTGGCTCCTCTCCCTTCAGGCGTAATACCTCCCACTATCATCTGCAATTTCAGTACCTGATCCCCTACTTCCTCTTCATTACCGGCGTTTCTGCGATTGCAGCATCCACCCGAAAGGCTGCACAGAAATTAGTTGCACCGTTATCTGTTGTAATGCAAGACAACCTGAAGATTAATTTTTTTAATTTAGTTGTTTCCTATTCCAGTAAGGAAGTTATAATTTTTTTTCAGCGTTACGTTATTATTTTCATATTTATTATTTTACTTGACCTTATGTCTCGTGACCCAAAATGGACAAAAAATTGTTGCATGAAGATATCTCGCCTCAATGAGTGGTTGGCGTGAGGCAACTGTGCTGCCCGCTCTGAACCACGAACAACATCACAGGCAAGGACAGGCGGTGGTCTGCTCTCTCTCCGAAACCAGTATTCACATCCAGACATCTCCACCCAGGCCTCGTCCGATCAATGCATTCACTCCTGTCTTCCCCTCGTTCCCTTACCTCCTGCATTTACGCCTTTCCTCACAAACTCTTCGTCATCCCAAACCTCCAAAAAATTCTGCAGTCTCTCTTGGTTTTGTGCAAGACAAATACCAAGTCATCCGCGAATCCAAAAAACACTCTCAGGATCCATCCAACTCGTATTCCCAACCGACTCTCCGCATGTACTGGTCTATGTGATATTCACATGAGCAGAATGTGGTGGAGACATCAAACGCGTCCGGTTGGCTCAAGCCCCGACGTTGGACATTAAACCATTCTCCTTCACCGGAAAAGTCTTTACTCTGCATTTACTGTCTACATAAATTGCTTTTTATTGCTTTTAACAATTTCTCAGGTACTTCCCTAGCCAATCTCTATGTGTCTCAGGTTTCCCCTCCAAACAATAACATACAGATTGCGCACGTCTACATCATAAGGCCTTTTCTAGCACTCTACTCGCACAAGACTTGCCACTACAGACGTGGTGCCTCCTAGCCTGATAAATTCCGCCAATAAACTTTATGCGACAATTATGGCCGGGATTTTTCAGACCAGCGAACACGCAGATCCCTATCGTCGATGCTCCCCCGGATCGGCAACCACACCATTGGTTGCCGACTCATTTCTAGCCCAATTGGTGTCTCTCACTGAGCCTCCTCTCCACCTTCTCACTAGGCCCTCCTCGCTTCATAGATTCTTGCTGCAGGATGCAACCCACTCTCCCACAATCGTCGAGGAATCCGCTCTGTAAAGTTTCCACCATTCTGTCCTTTTATCTCACTGTTTTTATCATATGGGACAGTTGTTCCCTATATCCATTCACCAGGTACCACCTCATCTCTCCAACACTTGTTCATCAGATTTAACATCCGTCTGGTCCCTGTCAACTCGCCCATCCTCTCCACTTGCGCGCCACTGGCCGCAAACATATTCCCCATTCTGTTCTCCTGCCGCCTTTCCGCTCTTCATACCTCTCAACGCCAT
>JABUQX010062971.1:32500-34564 GCA_015478945.1 Trachelipus rathkii | reverse complement strand
AGAATCAAAGTTGAGGCTATTCAAAGCTTGAGGCATCAAGTTGAGGCATCAAAATATCGAGTGGGTGGGAACGTATGGTAAGTGTGTATTGTGTGTGTATGTGTGTGTGTGTGTGTGTGTAGTATGTGTGTGTGTGTGTGTGTGTGAAGCTTAAATTTTTTTCAAATTGATACTTTTTTTGTAGCTATTTAAATACAATAGGCCTGAAAAATACACTAAGTAGAATAATAAAAAATAAAATGTTTTAATAAATTTATACGTTATATGTGTAAGGGAGTGTTTGCGTGTGTGTGTATGTGTGTGATGTGTGGTGTGTGTGTGTGTCGTTGTGTGAGCGTGTGTGTGTGTGTTGTGTGCGTGTGCGATGGTGTTGTGTATGTGTATTCTAAATAACAATAGGCCTGAAGTAAAAACACTAAGTATAATAATAAAAAATAAAATGTTTTAATAAAATATACGTTATATGTAAGTAGCCTAGCGGTTGTGCGTGTGTGTGTGTGTGTGTGTGTGTTGTGTGTGTGTGTCTGTGTGTGTGTGTTTGTGTGTGTGTGTGTGTGTGTGTTGCCAATTATTTGTGTTGCCATTTATTATTTTAAACGTAACATGACTGTAAAGTCATAGAATGTGTAATGTATAAAGGTAATAAAGATAAAAAACTGTAGGTGTCCTCATAGCGCAGTGTATTAAGCGTATGTACTTCAGGTGTTATTGTATGATGATGGGTGTGTGTGTGTGTGTGTGTGTGTGTGTGTGTGTGTGTGTGTGTGATGTGTGTGTTGTGTGTTGTGTGTGTGTGTGTGCTGTGTTGTGTGTGTGTGTTCTAAATTAATATCAATAGGAATGAAGTAAATAACACTAAAATAATAATAATAAAAATAAAATAATAAAAATAATAAAAATAATAATAAAAATAAATAAAAATAATAATAAAAATAAATAAAAAGTATTAAAACAAAATAAAAAACATAATGTTAATAAAATATATGAGTTAAAGCAGTAAAGCAGAAAGTTAAAACAGTAAAGCAGAAAGTTAAAGCAGTAAAGCAGAAAGTTAAAACAGTAAAGCAGAAAGTTAAAACAGTAAAGCAGAAAGTTAAAGCAGTAAAGCAGAAAGTTAAAGCAGTAAAGCAGAGAAGTTAAAGCAGTAAAACAGGAGTTAAAGCAGAAAGCAGATAGTTAAAGCAGTAAAGCAGTAAAACAAAAGCATTCTAATTTGCTAAGTAACTCCTCTATTGATTTACTGATTTACTGCTTTAAGGTATGTAAAGCAGATAGTTAAAGCAGTAAAGCAGAGAGTTAAAGCAGTAAAGCAGAGAGTTAAAGCAGTAAAGCAGATAGTTAAAGCAGTAAAGCAGAAAGTTAAAGCAGTAAAGCAGAGAGTTAAAGCAGTAAAACAGAGAGTTAAAGCAGTAAAAGTCAGATAGTTTAAAGCAGTAAAGCAGTAAAACAAAAGCATACTAATCCCTTAGGTAACACCTCTATTGATTTACTGATTTACTGCTTTAAGGTATGTAAAGCAGATAGTTAAAGCAGTAAAGCAGAGAGTTAAAGCAGTAAAGCAGAGAGTTAAAGCAGTAAAGCAGATAGTTAAAGCAGTAAAGCAGAAAGTTAAAGCAGTAAAGCAGATAGTTAAAGCAGTAAAACAGTAAAACAAAAGCATACTAATCCCTTAGGTGTTAGGTAATAACACCTCTATTGATTTACTGATTTACTGCTTTAAGGTATGTAAAGTATATGTTTTTAATAAAATTTCGTACAATTGTAGTAAAAATGAATGACTCATAGTATATTTGAAATTCTTTGAATAGTTTACATTGATATCATATTTTTCGTTCACGCGGGAATTTTGCGTCTGCGGACGCACGCGGCGGTTTCGCGACAGGGTTCAATTGCGGACGCGGACTCTGAAACGTTTGCGGTCACTGTCTCAAATGTGTAGCTCTGCTCTATGATGTAGGGTAGAGATGAGCCATCAAAGATGAATCATCAAAGATGAATCATCAATATGATTGGTAATTAAAGATAACGTCATCAAAGATGACGTCATCAAAGATGAACCTTCAA
>JABUQX010062970.1:12500-27500 GCA_015478945.1 Trachelipus rathkii | reverse complement strand
CCTTTATGTGTGAAGAAATTTTTCAATAAAGGACCTAAATTTCAAGCAACTTCACCTCTACATATGTAACTTCCTTACGGTATGGATTTCTTTTTTCATTAATTTTGGATTATGGGCAGAAATTATTTTTTTTCCACTACGAACTCCTTTTCGAATTCTAAATGGTTCTTGGACGCTCCTTTTATGTATTGAAGAAATTTTTCAAATAAGGGACTTAAAATTTCAAGCAAATTCGTCTCTACATATGTCAAGCAATGTTTCTCTCGTAACTACAGCTTTGAAAACTAAAACTGTGCTCATTGATCAAATCATGGATACATTAAAAACGCCTTATACTGGACCTTTCCTTGGATTCAACGGTTCGATCGATGTGGCCTATTTAATTGGAATAATTCAATTGTTTTATATCAATAATTATGTACGAACATTTTTTGTAGTTTTATGCATTTAAATGTTTGTATGTTTGGTTATATCTAACGGATATAACCAAAATATGCTTGTTTGAATACACCTCTTATTTTCTGATATATATAACATTATTGTGTTTTTATGTATTCAAATATTTGTATATATGTTTTAGATCTTTCGGATGTAACCAGTTATGCTCGTATTGGAATATTCTTTACATTTTCATGTATTCAATTTTGAATTCAAATGTTGGAGGTCTACTTATGTCTCTTGGACATAATAGATATGCTTGGCATTGTTGAAAGTTACTTAACTTTATGTGATTTAGTATTATTTGCTTGTATAATATTATAACATACTTTCTCACTCCGTGTTTAGAGCGGGTAAGGTAGCACTCCATTATAACTTTGTAAAAATTTTAATTTATGTTCGTACTTATGCTAAGATTGCTCGAGCAAATTTTAGCATAAGGTCAAAATGAAATAATATATAAACCGGTCCTGTTGAGATACTCTTCAGTCTTCAGTCAGATCAAATTAACAAGAGTCAGAAGAAATAAATCTCACTCAAGTTACTCTCTCCAGAAATCCTCAAACTTATAAACGCAGCTTTCGGCAAGAGAGTTAAATTTCAAGGAGAGGCTGCGATTTGGAATTTCGATCACAAAATTTTCGCTAAAAAGAAGTCCAGAGGCAAGGGTGTAAAACGCGCTGGAAAGGCTTGACTACTAATTCGCCTACGAGAGAGGAGTATCTCAACAGAAGAGACTTTTGTTACTTTTATATCTGTTAAATAAATTCATCGTTTGAAATATGGATTTTAAAATTACCCATCCTCTTTATATAGGTGCCTTACTCTTAAAGAAGCCACAACTTAGACAAGGCGTACCCTATATATATATATATATATATAATATATTATATATATATATTATATATATATATATATAAATATATATATATATATATATATATATATATAATATATATTATATATATATATATATATATATATATATATACACACACTTGTGTTACCAGATTGCGGGACGTCGACCCAACTCTTTTGCACCTCACAAATCTCTTTCCCCAGACTCCACCAGTTGAAAAGAGGTTATGACATAATAATAATACTTGAATTAGTAATTCTCAAATTAAGCTCAAAACTAAAGCTCCTGAGCCCTTTCAGGGTTGCTTCTCCTTTCTTTGTAAATGAGATCTGCAACCACTGAAAAGACGTTTACTAGCTACGCTTGTTGAAGGGCATGATAACTATTGGCGAGTTCTGGAAGATGTGGAAAACTTTTACAGTTTATCACGCCATCAAACCAATGGATCTTTATCCGATCGAAGAGTTTTCGCTTTTGATAATCTTCGATCAATGACAGAGTGTATTTTGACACCTCTGAACAAAAACTCTTCATCGCTTCTAGAAGCCAAAAGAACGTTCATGGGTTCAGCAATGGTTTTGCTAACAGATGGTAAATGTGTGCCTGTTTCTGTAATCTTTTCCTTTTTATGGGCTGGTGAAAATTCTGCCTTTAGCAGCAATTTGTCGGATACTAAATAAATCTTAACCCTCTGTGAAACAAGTGGTTCAAGAAATTTGGTTTTGTATCTAGGATCCAGAAAAGTTGTTATTTCACATGTGTAATCGTTTTTGCCGAATTTTGAATCTTTATCTATCTCCAGCATGAGTGTTTCGGTCATCATTTTTGAAAGTCTCTTACTTTTAATGGCAGTATTTAGCACAGCTTTCATCGTTGCAACTAGAGGAATCCCGTCTGACAAACAAGAATTTTCTGAGCTAATAGTCTTAGCTAAATCTTCAAACGGATTAAGAAGAGTAATACAATTACCTAAAATCGTATTATCATCATCTGTCAGGCCTTTCACCTTTGTGTTTGTTAGAAGCATAAAGGAAGACAGCTTCATTTATTTCTCCCATCCTCTCAAGCGTGTATAACTACTATTCCAACGAGTCTGAACATCTTGCGTTGCAGAAATTAAGGAACATTTAGTCTCATAATTCATAACTGAATACTATCCGCTATCCGCAAAAAAAATTCATGCGGATGCGAATGCGGATGCGGTTATCCGCTAAATGAGGCGGATATCCGCATATGCGGATGCGGATGTGGATATCCGCTACACTCTAATTGAAGGTGATGGACTTGCAGCATAAGGAACATAGGAAACTTTTTTCCCTTTCTGTTTTTCCCTTTTTGAATCAAAAGAAGGACGAGAAGAACCATAAGAGGGAACTTGAGTGTAAGATTTGGGGGTTCGAAATCTTTCCATATTTTGAATGATTTGATTGTGCTCTTTGAATATGAGGTTGATGGAAGGATATTGCACCTTCGTTGACAGCTTCAACTCTCTCAAAAAGAAAGAGGAAGCTTATCAACTACTATATGGCTTATAATCTTGCAACCGGATAATTCCTCTTGAAAGAAGTCAACTTCAAGCTCCTTAAGTTCTTTCAAGTAAGCCCGAATCTTTAATATGAAAGACCGAACAGGTTCCACTTGCTTTCCGTCAAGAGGCGGAGCTGAATCTAACTCATGTAAAATAAAATAGAGTCGATGATGAAGGCCCTATCAAGATAATATTTCTTTAAGATGGTTAAGGCAACATCATAATTATCATCCGTGGCAGACAAATGTTCAATGTCCTTCAGAGCATATCCCCTCAAATGTGATTTTAAATATTGAAGTTTGATGGCCTTTGATATGTCTCTTCTATCACCATATACGTTGTTGAAAGATTAGAGAAAAGAGCGGAAGGAATGCTTGTCATTTTCTCCCGAGAAATCTCACACTTTAAGGCAGGAATCTTTAAACTTGAAGGATAATGCATGGGTGTGGAGTAGGAGTGATGACAGCAGGTCTTCTTTGAGTTTGATTTCTCTGAAGAGGCACTAGACGACTTTCTTGAATCTGAGTTATAACCATACTTGTCTTTTAACAAGCGAAGCGCTTTAGCCATCTTAATATGGTAGGTATCAGTGGCTGTAAGCTCTTCGTTAAGTATGGCTTGATCAGCTTTCGTATATTCAGCCCCCATTATTAAGTTTTCAATGATAGTGTCTTGGGCTTTAATTTCACTCATGACTGTTGTCACTTTTTCAAACACAGTTTTTACAACAACTGGGTCGTAAAGGTAGGAGAGTCCTCATCACTCCCTCTTCTGAAGAAAGTGTTCACAACAGAGTGATTTTTCTTCTTAAGTGTTCCCTTTTCAACCTAACACACAAAAGAAAAACTTGTCAAAATTTACTCAAATCTATAGGTTCTCGGTTGGCGCTGAATAGGTAATTGAGTACATATCTATCAGCGAAAACTTTAAATTGTCAAAATGAGAAAGTATGAAATGTTCCCCCATATACACTGTATATTATATATATATATTATTATATATAATATATATTATTATATATATAATATATTATATATATATACTATATTATATACTATATATATATATATTACATATATATTACTACTATATATATAATATATATATAATATATATATATATATATATATATATATATATATATATTAATCATATATATATATATTATATATATATAAATATAATATTATATATATATATATATATTATTTATATATATAAATAATAAAATATATATTATAAAGCTATCGCTGATTCCCACGGCTTATATATATATATATTATATAATATATATATACAAAAATTTCATGTACTTTGATTTTTAAAAGGAGAAATATTTTGAAAAATGATCGTATATTATTTTTACATTTAGTAAGTTTTTTTATGTTAATTTAAATTTAAATCATTTATGGTATTTATAAAAATAATTATTTCAATATAAATGATTTTAAAATGAATGAAAATCATTTATTTATAATTAGAAATAAATATTTTTTAAATTACTACTTAAGAGAATATATTTATACATAATCTATTGATGTATCGATAATTAATCGATATTTTTTAAAAAACATCAAAAACTTTTCGATAATTGTCCATTAATTTATCACAATTATATATATATATATATATATATATTAATATATATACTATATAATATATATATATATATATAATATATATATATATATATTATAATAGTATATATTATAATATATATAATAATAATAATAATAATAATAATAATTAATAATAATAATAATAATAATAATAATAATAATAATAATAATAATAATAATAATAATAATAATAAATCAATAATAATAATAGTTTTTTTCCCCTTATTCCTGGGACCTGTTTGATAATGTCGATACATTATTAGATTATTTTCCGAGTGTGAAATAAATCCTAATCAACCACAAGGACCAGGGCCCTCTTAACCATTCATGCCGCCCTAGGCAAAAAAAAAAATCTCCCTGAGCATATGTAAAATTATAATATATTATATATATAATTATATATAATATAATATATAATATATAATATATATTATATATAATAATATATATATATATTATTATATTATATATATATTAATATAATTATATTATATTATATAATATATATATATATATATATATACTTATATATATATATTTATAATAGAAAAAGTAGCATAAGTCTGAATTTCGTTTTCACAGTGTTTAAGATTTTTGATTTTTATTATTTTGGCCCTTGAACTTTTAAAATTTAGGTTTTAATGTTTAAATTCAATTTTACTTACTTTTTCTTTTTTATTCGTGTATTTGTATGGGTGTAAAAGGCGTTAGTTTTTTAACTTTATGATTTTCATAATTTTACATATTTTACTATTTACGATTTAACCTTTTTAACATTTACGGTTTTAAATTTTAGGTTTTTTGTATGGAAATAATTTCTTAACTTGATTTCACGTTTGTTTTTTTTTTTGGTCTGTTGTTTGTTTTGTGGTTGCTGTGTAAGAAGGGGTGGGAGACGGGGGGGGGGATGGTGGGGGGCGGGGGGAGGCGGAGGGAGGGGTGGAGGCTGGGAGGGGATGGGGGGGGGGAGGGCAGATTGCACAGGCGGCGGGCTACTATCGACTTTACTAACATCCGTGGCTGGCAACTCTTACTCTGCATCCGTGGAATACAACCTCTCTACTCTAACCCTAACCTTTTGCTCCTGGCTGAGACCTAGAATGGCTAGAATCATTCCTCTACTATTTAATATGTCCAACTATACACTTATTTCATAATTTCCGTCTGGAGGTTCAATTTTTTTGCAATGTAAATATAAACACTCTTGAAACACATCTGGAAGAATCTCGAATCTCCTAACTTCGATGTTCTGTGGCCTAATATAATCTTTCTTCCTTCTACTACAATAATCTTGTGTTTCTGCTACTGTTCTCCTAACAGAACAGATTTTCACGCCTATTTTGAATATCTTACAACTTCTCACGAGACTGTTATATCTTCTCATCCAATACTGAGGTCCTCTATTTGGGTTTCAATGTATACAACACTGAATGGTTTGGGTCCTCTCATACTGATTTACGGTGCCGGAGGAAGCCGAATCATTCAGCGTTCTCAACGATCTGAAGCAATTGATTAAGGAACCCACACAGCATTCTTGATTGTCCAACCAATCTTGGAACACACTTGACCTATGTTTCACCACTAGTCCTTCTTCTCTATTAACACACACCTTGCGCTTCCTATTGATGAAGAGTGACCAAAATCTTCTGTCTCTTAATTTTAATACTTTTTCTCCAACAGTTCCATCCTGCCCTACGCGATTTTTCTGGCACTTTAATCGGTCCGATTGGGTTGCCTAACATCGCTTCTACACTAACTATAATCGGAATGACTTTTTTGACTCTGGTGAAGCTTCGGTTTCTGCCGATAAGGTGGCAAAGCTGAATCGTTGATGGGATGAGCAGGTTCATTCCTTCTCGACTAAATCTTTCTCTTCTCATAATCCATGGTTCGATTGCGCTTGTTCTCTGGCCATTCAGGCTAGAGACAGTTGCGTACTCGGGAATGGAAAAATTTCTCGTTCTCCTATCACTCTTGCTAAGTGTGTGTGTGCGTAGAAATCGTTGCGGATACTCTCGACAGCCAAAGCGCCTTTGATCAAACAAAGGGCGCTAAACCTTCCTAGGTTCTCCTACTGAAAATCTTTCTGGCCTCTTGCCAAAAACATCCTAAAAACTTCTGTAAAATCTGCCTTTCCTCCTTCTTATTCGATCTGACGGTTCTGTTTTGCTATTCTTCAACTGAAAGGCCAATCTCTTTGGTCTTCCTATTTTCTCTAACTCAACCCTGGACTATTCTGGCATTCCTCCTCCCCTTCCTCCTTCTCCTCTCAGGTTTCTATGCTTTTGCCTGTGATTACATTTGATCGGGTGCATGGACTACTGAAATCTATGAACGTTAGGAAGGCGGGGTGGACCGGATGGCGTTCCTCCCGAATTTTGAGAGAATGTGCTCGTGCTGACCCCGCCCTCGTTTCAAACATATTCTCTATGTCTCAAAACTAACACTTTCCTCAGTGTTGGAAGGGCGCACACACGTCAAACACATTCTTCAACTCATTTCAATTTCGCCTCCCTCTTTTACTTCTAGGATTGCCTCTCGTCTTAATCTTTCCGATCTATTCTCGGCTGATCTGGATAGGATTCCGGGTGGGGTCGTCTCACCTTGTGAAATTTAATTCTTAAAAAACTCAACTTTCGTACAAATCTCCCTCTCTAAAACCACCTTCAACTTTCCTTCCTCTTTCGACGGTTCTCTCGTCTCTCCGTGTTGACAATATAAACATCCTTGGCCTTACATAAACAAAAAATGTCTTGGAAAACCTCACATCACAATGGTTGTAGGGCGGCTCATAGAAACTGGAGTTCTGTTTAGACTGCGAGAATTAGACGGAAAGATTAAGACGAGGGCAATTCTAGAAGTAAAAGATGGGAGCAGATTGAATTGACGTTGAAGGAATGTGTTGGACGTGTGCGCCTTTCCAACACTGAGGGAAAGTGTTAGTTTGAGACATAGAGAATATAGTTGAACGAGGGCCGGGGTCAGCACGGAGGCAACATTCCTCAAAATTCGGGGAGAAAACCCATCCGGTCCACCCGCCTTCCTAACGTTGATAGAATATTTCAGGAGTCCATGCACCCGAGCAAATGTAAATCACAGGCAAAAGCATAGGACACCTGAGAGGAGAAGCAAGGAGGGGGAGGGGGAATGCCAGAATCGGCAGAGGTTGATTAGAGGAAAAATATGGAGACCAAAGAGATTGCCTTTCAGTTGGAAAATTAGCAACAAACCAGCAGATCGAATAAGAGGAGGAAATTCAGATTTCCAGAAATTATTAGAGATGTTTCATAAGGCCGAAGGATATGCCAGGAGGGGAACCTTAGGAGGTTAGCGCCCTTTCGTTTTGATCAAAAGCGCCGCCTTTACTCGTCGCATAAATCCTCAATGTTTCGAGTAAAGTAAAAATTAGTGAGATCTATATAACAGAATGAGAATTTTTCCGCTCCTACTACAAGCACAGCCTTTAGCTCGAATGGCGGAGCACGAGCAAGATTAAACAATGGATTTTGAGAGATAACGAGATTTCCAGTCGAAGAAGGAATGAACGCTGCTCGATCCCATCAACGATTACAGTTCCACCTTATCGGCAGAAACCGAAGCACAGAGTCAAAACAGTCTTTCCGATTATAGTTAGTGTAGAAGCGATGTTAGGCAACACCCAATCGGACCGATTAAAGTGCCAGAAAAATCGCGTAGGGCAGGGATGGAACTGTTGGAGAAAGTATTAAAAATTGAGAGTTATAAAGCAGAGCTCAGATTAACCAATAGGAAAGAAAATTGGATGTTTATGAATTGAATAATTAGTGGTGAAACTTAGGTCAAGAGTTAAGGTCAATAATTAGGTGTGAGGATCCAAAATGTAAGTGTGTTTTCACCAATCAATTTTTCCAGGCCGTTGAGAATGCTGAATGGATTCGGCTTCCTCCCCACCTAAAATCAGTATGACGAGGACCCCAACCATTCAGTGTTGTATAAATTGAAATCCCCCAATAGAGGACCTCAGTATTTGATGAGAAGAATTAACAGTCTCGTGAGAAGTTGTAAGATATTTAAAAAAAAGGTTGAAAATCTGTTCTGTTAGGAGAACAGTAGCAGAACACAAGATTATTGTGTAGTAGAAGGAAGAAATATTTTGTAAGCCACAACATCGAAGTAGGGATCGAGATTCTTATAGACGTGTTTTACAAGGAGTGTTTATATTTACATAGCCACATACTCCACCCTTCAGACGGAATTATGAAATAAGTTTATAGTTGGACATATTAAATGAGTTAGATTAGGATGAATTCTTAGCCATCTAGGTCTCAGACAGGAGCAAAAAGGTTATAGTATAGAGTTAGAGAGGTGGTATTCACGGATGCAGAGTTAGATTGCAAGCCCCGGATGTTAGTAAAGTCGATAGTAGCCCGCGCCTATGCAAATCTGCCATCTTTTACACACACGTACAGCAACCACAAAACAAAACAACAGACAAAAAACAAACAAACGTGAAATCAGTTTAAAATTATTCATACACTTAAAACCTAAATTAAAACCGTAAATGTTTAAAAGTTAAATCGTATTTATATTTAATATGTAAAATATGAAAAATATAAAATTTAAAACACTAACGCTCTTTTACACCCATACAAATACACGAATAAAAAAGAAAAGTAAGTAAAATATTTAAACATTAAAATCTAAATTTAAAAGTTCAAGGGCCAAAATAATAAAAATTAAATCTTAAGCACTGTGAAAACGAAATTTCAGACTTATGTAGCCCTTCCTTATTTATAAATATATATATATATATATATATATATAATATATATATATATATATATATATAGTATTAATATTTATATATATATATATATATATAATATATATTATATATATATTATATATAATATATATATAAATTATATATAATATATATATATATATAAATTTTACATGAGACCAGGGTGATTTTTTTTTTTGCCTAGGGCGAAATGGAATGGTTAAGAGGGCCCTGGTCCTTGTGGTTGATTAGGATTGTTCATCAGAAAATTAATCTAATATTTCGAACATTATTTCAAACAAGGGAATAGCTGGGGAAAAAAACTATTATTATATTATTATTATGTATTATTTATTATTTATATTTTATTGATTATTATTATTATTATTATTATTATAATTAATTATTATGGTATATAAAATATATTATATACTATATAAGTATATATATATATATATATATATATAATATATTATATGATACTTATATTATAATATATATATTATATATATATATATATATTATATATATATATATATATAATTGTGATAAATTAGATGTGACAATTATCGAAAAGTGGTTGATGTTTTTTTAAAAAAATATCGATTTAATTATCGATACATCAATAGATTATGTATAAATATATTCTCTTTAAGTAGTAATTTAAAAAATATTTATTTCTAATATAAATAAATGATTTCATTCATTTTAAAATCATTTATATTGGAAATAATTATTTTTATAAATACCATATGATTTAAAATTTTAAATTAACATAAACAACTTACTTTAAAAGTATATCGTACGTCTGGCAGTGTAGCTAATTATTAAAATTCAGTACATGAATTTTGTATATATATATATATATAATATATTATATATATTATATATATATAATATATATATTAATATATATATATATATAATATATATATATTATAATATTATATATATTAATATATATGTATATATATATATATATATTTATATTTATTATATATATATATATATATATATATATTATATATATATAATATATATATAAAATATTTATATTATATTTCTGTTTTATAATATATATATCATATAACTATATATATATATATATATTATTAGTAATATATATATTCTATATATATATATAATATTATATATATATATATATACAGGAATATGGGGGAACAGTTTCATACTTCTCATTTTGACAATTTTAAAGTTTTCGCTGATAGTATGTACTCAATTACCTATTCAGCGCCAACCGAGAACCTGTAGATTTGAGTAAATTTTGACAAGTTTTTCTTTTTGTGTGTTAGTGTTGAAAAGGGAACACTTAAGAAGAAAAATCACTCTCTGTTGTGAACACTTTCCTACAGAAGAGGAGAGTGATGAGGACTCTCCTACCTTTTACGACCCAGTTGTTGTAAAAACTGTGTTTGAAAAAGTGACAACAGTCATGAGTGAAATTAAAGCCCAAGACACTATCATTGAAAACTTAATAATGGGGGCTGAATATACGAAAGCTGACCAAGCCATACTTGACGAAAAACTTACACCCACTGATACCTACCATATCAAGATGGTAGAGCGCTTCACTTGTTAAAGGACAAGTATGGTTATAACTCAGATTCAAGAAAGTCGTCTAGTGCCTCTTCAGAGAAATCAAACTCAAAGAAGACCTGCTGTCATCACTCCTACTCCACACCCATGCATTATCCTTCAAGTTTAAAGATTCCTGCCTTAAAGTGTGAGATTTCTCGGGAGAAAATGACAAGGGAAAAAAGTTTCCTTCCTTTCTGCTTCTAATAATCTTTCAACAACGTATATGGTGATAGAAGAGACATATCAAAGGCCATTAAACTTCAATATTTAAAATCACATTTGAAGAGATATGCTCTGAAGGACATTGAACACTTGTCTGGCACGGATGATAATTATGATGTTGCCTTAACCATCTTAAAGGAACATTATCTAGATAGAGCCTTCATCATCGACTCTATTCTAAATGAGTTAGATTCAGCTCCGCCTCTTGACGGAAAGCAACTGGAACCTGTTCGGTCTTTCATATTAAAGATTCGGGCTTACTTGAAAGAACTTAAGGAGCTTGGAGTTGACTTCTTTCAAGAGGAATTATCCGGTTGCAAGATTATAAGCCATATAGTAGTTGATAAGCTTCCTCTTTCTTTTTTTGAGAGAGTTGAAGCCGTCAACGAAGGAACAATATCCTTCCATCAACCTCATATTCAAAGAGCACAATCAAATCATTCAAAATATGGAAAGATTTCGAACCCACAAATCTTACACTCAATCTCCCTCTTCTGGTTCTTCTCGTCCTTCTTTTGTTTCAAAAAGGAAAAACAGAAAGGGAAAAAAGTTTCCTTCTGTACCATCTGAGCAAAGTCATACTTTCAATTAGAGGTGTAGCGGATATCCACATCCGCATCCGCATATGCGGATATCCGCAGCATTTTCCTCAATCCGCATCCGCATTCGCATCCGCATGAATTTTTTTGCGGATAGCGGATAGTATTCAGTTATGAATTATGAGACTAAATGTTCCTTAATTTCTGCAACGCAAGATGTTCAGACTCGTTGGAATAGTAGTTATACACGCTTGAGAGGATGGGAGAAATAAATGAAGCTGTCTTCCTTTATGCTTCTAACAAACACAAAGGTGAAAGGCCTGACAGATGATGATAATACGATTTTAGGTAATTGTATTACTCTTCTTAATCCGTTTGAAGATTTAGCTAAGACTATTAGCTCAGAAAATTCTTGTTTGTCAGACGGGATTCCTCTAGTTGCAACGATGAAAGCTGTGCTAAATACTGCCATTAAAAGTAAGAGACTTTCAAAGATGATAGAAACACTCATGCTGGAGATAGATAATAGATTTCAAATTCGGCAAAAACGATTACACATGTGAAATAACAACTTTTCTGGATCCTAGATACAAAACCAAATTTCTTGAACCACTTGTTTCACAGAGGGTTAAGATTTATTTAGTATCCGACCAAATTGCTTTGTAAGCCAGAAATTTCACCAGCCATAAAAAGGAAAGATTACGAAACAGGCACACACTTTACCATTGCTAGGCAAAACCATTTGCTGAACCCGATGAACGTTCTTTTTTGGGCTTCTTAGAAGCGATGAAGAGTTTTTGTTTCAGAGGTGTCAAAATACACTCTGTCATTTATCGAAGATTATCAAAAGCGAAAACTTTGAATCGGATAAAGATCCATTTGTTTGATGGCGTGATAATTGTTAAAAGTTTTTCCACATCTTGAGAGTCGCCAGGGAGTCTTATATGCCTTCAAACAAGCGTAGCTAGTAAAACGTCTTTTCAGTTGCGTGCAGATCTCACGTTTACAAAGAAAAGAAAAGCACTTTCCTGAAAGGGCTCAGGAGCTGTAGTTTTTGAAGCTTTATTGAGAATTAATAATTTTTTCAAGTATTATTATTATGTATAACCTTTTCACTGTGTGGAGTTGGGGAAAGAGAATTTGTGATGGTGCAAAAAGAGTTGGGTTCGGAGTCCCGCAATTGGTACACAGGTATATTATTATATAATATATATATATATATATATATATATATTTTGTCTTTTTTAATATGAGCTACTATATATATATATATATATATATATAAATATATATATTATATATATATATATATATATATATATATATATAGGGTACGCCTTGCTAAGTTGGTGGCTTCTTTAAGAGTAAGCACCCTATATAAGAGGATGGTAAATTTAAAAATCCATATTTTAAACGATGAATTTATTTAACAGATAGTAAAGAAGCAACAAAAGTCTCTTCTGTTGAGATACTCTCTCTTCGTAGGCGAATTAGTAGTCACAGACTTTCCAGCGCGTTTACCACCCTTGCCTTGACTCTTCTTTTTAGCGAAAATTTGTGATCGAAATTCAAAGTCGCAGCCTCTCCTTGAAATTTACCTCTCTTGCCTAAAGCTGCGTTTATAAGTTTGGAGGATTTCTGGAGAGAGTATCTTGAGTGAGATCTATTTCTTCTGACTCTTTTATTGATGAATTTTTAATCTGACTGAAGAGTATCTCAACAGGACGGGTTTATATATTATTTCATTTTGACTTATGCTAAAATTTTGCTCGCGCAAATCTTAGCATAAGTACGAACATAAATTAAAATTTTTACAAAGTTATAATGGAGTGCTACATTACTTCCCGCTCTAAACACGGAGTGAGAAAGTATGTTTTATAAATTATTACAAAGAAATATTACAAAATACATAAAGTTTAAAGTACTTTCAAATGCAAGCATATCTAATTATGTCCAAAGACATAAGTAGACATCCAAACATTTGAATTCAAAAATTGAATACATGAAATGTAAAGAATATTCAATACGAGCATAACTGGTTACATCCGAAGATCTAAACATATATACAAATATTTGAATACATAAAAACACAATAATGTTATATATACAGAAAATAAGAGGTGTATTCAAACAAAAGCATATTTGGTTATATCCGTTAGATATAACAAAACATTACAAACATTTAAATGCTAAAAATACAAAAATGTTGTACATAATTATCTTGCTATAAGCTTATCTTGGGGCATTACTAGTTAAATAGGCCACATCGGTCGAACCGTTGAATCCAAGGAAAGGTCCAGATAAGGCGTTTCTAATGTATCCATTATTTGATCAATGAGCACGTAAATAGTTTTTCAAGCTGTAGTTACGAGAGAAACATTGCTTGACATATGTAGAAACGAAGTTGCTTGAAATTTAGGTTCCTTATTTGAAAAATTTCTTTGCATAATAAAAGGGAACGTACAAACCTTTAGAATTCGAAAAGTAGTGTTCTAAGTGGAATCCAAAAATGAATTTCTGCCATAATCCAAATTAAAATGATGAAAGAAATCCATACCGTAAAGGAAGTTTACATATGTAGAGGTGAAATTGGCTTGAAATTTAGTCCTTTATTTGAAAGTATTTATTCAACATAAAGGGAATGGTCACAGAACATTTAGAATTCGAAAAGGAAGATATTCGTAGTGGAATCCAAAAATGAGTTACTGGCCCATAATCCAAACTTGAAGGATGAAAGAAATCCATGCCGAAAAGGAAGTTTACTATGATCTTAGCATGAATCCTCGAACTGTTATAGTTGTGAAAAAGGTGAAGACATAATCCCAAAATTAGTAATTGAAAATTGAAGTTCCAGTATCGATAATGTTGTTGCTTGAGTCTTTTTCCGAGTGTTCTGATTTGGATTTATTTATGTAGTTTTTTTCTTTTTCTTCATTTTTTTTTTTGTTTTTCAGAAGGCGTTGATTGAAGTCTGGGTGTTCTTCTCCGGGTTCACCAATTATATAGGGCCTTGCTAGATTGGTGGCTTATTTTTGTGAGCAAGCACCCTATATAAGATGATGGAAAATTTAGATAATATATTTTTAAACGATGAATTATTTAACAATAGTAAAGAAGCAAACAAAAGTTCCCTTCTGTTGAGATACTCTCTCTTCGTAGGCGAGTTGGTAGTTCACGGACCTTCCAGCGCGTTTACCACCCTTGCCTTTGACTCTTCCTTTTTTAGCGAAAATTTGTGATTGAAATTCGGAGTCGCAAGCCTTTCATTGAAATTTACCTCTCTTGCCTTAAGCTGCGTTTTTAAGTTTGGAGGATTTCTGGAGAGAGTATCTTGAGTTTGAGATCTATTTCTTCTGTCTCTTTTATTGATTGAAATTTTAATCTGACTGAAGAGTATCTCACAGGCCGGGTTTATAGTATTTCATTTTGACTTA
>JABUQX010062970.1:0-10000 GCA_015478945.1 Trachelipus rathkii | reverse complement strand
AAACAATTTTCTTTAAAATAATTTTTACTTTACCTCCGGCTCCGGCTCCGGCTCCGGCTCCGACTTCGGCTTCTTTTCAAAATTGTTCAGCTCCAACTTTGTACAATTACTTTCATCTGCAAAAAAATTCTTGAAAAAAATTGCTCTTCAGATCCGGCTCCGGCTCCGGCTCCGGCTTCGGCTCCGACTTCGTTTTCATTTCAGAATAGTTCAGTTCCGGGACTTTGCGAATATAATTAAACCCTGCAAAAACAATTTCCTTAAAAAAATTAGACTTTGCCTCCAGCTCCAGCTCCGGCTCCGGCTTCGGCTACGGCTCCGGCTCCGGCTTCGGCTTCGGCTTCGGCTCCGGCTCCGGCTTCGGCTACGGCTCCGGCTTTATCTCCGACTTCGTTTCATGTTTCAGAAGAGCTCAGCTCCGACTTTGCAAAAGTATTTTTATCTGCAAAAACAATTTCTTTAAAATAATTTATACTTTACCTCCGGCTCCGGCTCCGGCTCCGGCTCCGGCTCCGGCTCCGGCTCCGGCTCCGGCTCCGGCTCCGACTTCGGCTTCTTTTCAAAATTGTTCAACTCCTAACTTTGTACAATACTTTCATCTGCAAAAAATTTCTTGAAAAAAAAATGCTCTTCAGATCCGGCTCCGGCTCCAGCTTCGGCTCCGACTTCGTTTTCATTTCAGAATAGTTCAGTTCCGACTTTGCAGAAGTATTTAAACCTGCAAAAACACTTTCCCTAAAAAAATTAGACTTTACCTCCGACTCCGGCTCCGGCTTCGGCTACGGCTACGGCTCCAGCTTTATCTCCGACTTCGTTTCATATTTCAGAAGAGCTCAGCTCCGACTTGCAAAAGTATCTTTTATCTGCAAAAACAATGTCTTTAAAAATTTTTATACTTTACCTCCGACTCCGGCTCCGGCTCCGGCTCCGGCTCCGGCTCCGGCTCCGGCTCCGTCTCTGACTTCGGCTTCTTTTCAAAATTGTTCAGCTCCAACTTTGTACAATTACTTTCATCTGCAAAAAATTCTTGAAAAAATTGCTCTTCAAATCCGGCTCCGGCTCCGGCTCCGGCTCCAGGTCCGGCTACGGGTCCGGCTCTTGCTCTGGCTCCTTTTCAAAATTGTTCCTCTCCAACTTTGTTGAATTACTTTCATCTGCAAAAAAAATACTTTAAAAAATTTGTTTTTCAGATCGCCTTCGCTTCAGCTCCGACTTCTTTTCACGTTTCAGAATAGAGCAGCTCCGACTTTGCAGAAGTAATTTTAATCTACAAAAACAATTTCTTTAAAAAATTATACTTAACCTCCGGCTCCGGCTCCGGCTCCAGCTCCGGCTCCGGTTCCGGCTCCGGCTCCGGCTCCTTTTCAAAATTGTTCAGCTCCAACTTTGTAGAATTACTTTCATTTGAAAAAAAAAAATTGAAAAAAAATTTGTTTTTCAGATCCGCCTCCGGCTAAGGCTGCGACTCCGGCTCCGGCTCCGGCTCCGGCTCCGGCTCCGGCTCCGGCTCCGGCTCCGGCTCCGGCTCCGGCTCCAGCTCCAGCTTCAACTTCGTTTCAAATTTCAGAATAGTTCAGCTCCGACTTTGCAGAAGTATTTTTGCCTGCAAAAACAATTTCTTTTTAAAAAAAGTTAAACTTTGGTTCCAGCTTCGGCTCCGACTCTGACTCCGGCTCCGACTCCGGCTCCGGCTCCGGTTTCAGCTCTAATTTCATTTCAGAATAGTTCAGCTCCGACTTTGCAGAAGTATTTTTACCTACATAAACCATTTTTTTTTTTAAATTATACTTTGGCTCCGGCTCCGGCTCCGACTCCGTCTCCGTCTTTGGCTCCGGCTCCGGCTTCGGCTCCTTTTCAAAATTGTTCAGCTCCAACTTTGAAAAGTTATTTTCACCTTCAAAATTAATAAAAATTTGTTTGTTTTTAAGCTCCGACTCCGGCTCTGGCTCCGACTCCGGCTCCGGCTCCAACTCCGACTCCGTTTTCATTTCAGAAAAGTTCAGCTCCGACTTTGCAGAAGTATTTCTACCTGCAAAAACAAGTTCTATAAAAAAAATTATAATCCGGCTCCGGCTCCGGCTCCGGCTCCGGCTCTGGCTCTGGCTTCGGCTCCTTTTCAAATTTGTTCAGCTCCATCTTTGCAGATATATTTTCACCTGCAAAAAAATTCTTTAAAAAAATTTGTTTTTCGGCTCTATCTCCGGCTCCGTCTCCGGGTCCGGTTACGGCTCCGGCTCCGACTCTGACTACATTTATATGATTGAGAAAGAGCCTGATCTTGGGTTGTGTCTGCGAAAAGAAAAAGTTTAATTTATTATAAAAGGTGAATAAAACCTGGAAAGATCCTGGAAAGTTGAATTTCAATTTCGAACCTGGAAATGAAATTTTTTAGTTTGACACCCCTATAAAAAATTTCCTTTATCTTAAAAATCTTTCGGAATTTCGAAACAAAAATTACACCATGATGTAGAGGAGGGAACTTTCTAATAATTAAAGTAATAAAAAAAAAGTGAATTTTTTTATTTGTACTCTAAAAAGTTAGGGTTGGTCAAGTACAGACTCCCCTTAAATGCAAGTTGCGCAGTGGGAAGCATTTCCTTTCAGAATGCACAGTTTATGAATCTCCCAAGTCCAAAAGGGACAGATGTGTCGCGCTTAAGCTGTGAAGCAGCTGTTCCACCTGGAAACATATGGCGGATAAGTGTCCAGCAAAAACACTCAACCTTAGGTACCCTTGCTTTAATTGCAAGAGTAGAAAGCATCTCACTGCTCTTTCTCCATCTGAAATCGCACTCAACATCGGAACAACAATCGAAAAGATGCTGATGAAGAAAGTAATTCTGGTATTAGCAACAACTTGTGTATAAATACAGGACAGTCATCAGCCTCCCACATCCTACCTACCATCACCATCACAGTAAGACACAAGAATAAGTATGTGCCTATTCTTTCACTTATCGACTTAGGTTCACAGAGGACCTATGTTAGTCCAAGATTGCTCAATAAACTGAACATCAAATGTGAGCAATTACCCAAGATTGACAATCCCATCAAAACCTTCATCGAAGAACAGGTTCGTTCCTCTTATTTGGTAAACTTGGATCTCAACTGTTGTTGTGATTCATTTATATCAACTCCTGTTCTTGTAGACCCTTCTTTAGATGTGAGTTTCACTGTTAATGAACTAGCATCTGCTCTTTGTAGAATTTCGTCAAAATACAAAGTTTAATATATATATATGATAATATATATATATATATATTATATATAAAATATATATATATATATATAATATATTATATATATATATATATATATATATATATATATTGCTTGGCACTGACACTCTTTGTCATATGAGGCACTTTCAAATGGTAGACTATTTGGAAGGAAGTACTATTTCAACTTGTTTCGGTTTAGTTCCTTTCAATCCTGTGGATTCTTTTCTGTTTCCACATCAAAAAGTCTTTCTGCACAGAAAGCAGTTCTGTCAAAATTCATTCACAAGAACGTTGAGGAGAAAGATTCTATTGACTAACACATGTCTGTATCTTTTCTTGATTACCCTACCAATTTGTCAAAGCTCCTCAAACCCTCGTTAACTCAATTTTAGACCCCCATCCTTCCTACCCTGATGTCATCGATCTTTCCTCGAATCAAAGGGATACTGAACTTGGCCTGGAGCATCTGTTACAGTCTGGAGCCCCATGGATTTCAGAAAGAAAACGATTAGGTGATTTACGACAAAGCATCTGTACAGTCTGGAGTCCATGGGAATTCATTCAATTTATCGATGGAAAGTACCACATCGAAATCCCTTGGATTCAGGATTTGCTGGATCAAGTTCCATCCAACTATAATGTAGCTTTGAGTACACTAAAACGAGTCAAGAATCGTCTCATCAATCAAGGACTCGACAAAGCATACAATGATATCTTTAAAGAGCAGTTGAAAAAGGCATAATTGAAATCATCAAAGTATCTCCGAAGGACTTCCATAAATTTGTATGGGTTCCCCACAGGCCTGTCATAAAAATGGCTGATCAAGTTTCAACTAAGATAAGACCAGTTTTCAACTGCAGTCTTCGAACAAGAGGAGCTCCTTCCCTTAATCAACCCTGTTACCCAGTTATTGATTTGTTGGTTTCCCTTCTTCGTCTTCTTTTAGCTTTTAGGACCAATAAATATGTGGTTGTTACGGACATATCTAAAGCTTTCCTGAAAATCTACCTTAAACAAGAAAGTGACCGTAACAAGTTTTGTTTCTTCTGGGAAGAAGATGGCAGGCTTGTTACTTATCGGTACGCAACCATCATATTCGGACTTGCTGTTTCTCCCTACATTTTGGGAGCTGTTATTAGACACCACATTCAGAATAACTATCCTTATGATTTAATCTCTCGTCTTCTGATAAAGAATCTTTATGTAGACAATTTTATTTACACTCATTCGTCCCCAGAAGTACTGAGAAACATTTACACCACATCAGTTCAAAGAATGAAGGAAGGAGGATTCAACTTGTGTTCTTGGAACACTAACCATTCAGATCTCAAACCTCAAATAAAAAAGGATAACATACTTTCTTTCCATAACTGCGAAGAGGAAAAAGTTCTAGGTTACCTTTACCATCCTGGTAATGACACCCTGAGACTCGCAGACTTTGAGCTATCATCAGTCAGTTCAAAAAGAGATCTGCTCTCTCAAGTTAATAAAATCTTTGATCCTCTTTCTTTGTTTCTTCCTGTCACATTGAGAGGTCGACTTTTGATGAGACGTATATGGGAAAAACAAATGAGTTGGGATGAATCTATCGATCTTGAAAATAAAGGAGGTATGCGAAAAGTTAAGAGCCGATCTTTAACTCTCTTAAGAGTTTATCGTTCAACCTTTTGCTTTTATTCCTCATCGACTAATTTAACCTTACATCTTTTGCAGAGCATAGTTTCAAAAGGCTATGGATTTGCGGGTTTTACATCACCTCCTCAGAAACAACGTCCTTCTTTAATGTCGGCCAAATCTAAAGTAGCTACTCTCAAGGGAAAAACCCCTTCCTTGTTTGGAGCTTTTATTATCTTTCTAGCACTTAAATTGCCTTTCCACAAATCGAGACTAGCCTACAAAGAAGTTGAATTTTTGTAAGCGTCAACCGTCTTCTCTGACCAGAATCGTTCTTGCATTTGTGGCTGGACGGAGTTAGCAAGGACAAAACAAATTTTCGTTCGAAATCGTATTTACAGGACATGAAGAGTAGTGTTTCATCTATGAGAACGCATAATTTTTTTACCGATCTCATTTCACTACGTCAAAAACAAATGAAAACCCTTTTGGCGTACAATAAGAAGAGTTTTTATCGGAATGTGGTGACTTGTACTAAAGTTCAACAACCTTTCCTTATTCCTTACCCGAAGTTACCAACTTCACAAAAGCTCAAGTCAATTTCTATCGTCCTTTCTCAAATGTTGAGTGGATTTTTACTAAACATTTTCTTAAATTTAAAAGGATCCATCCAACTGCAAAAAATGTCATATCCTTCTTACACCTGCTCAATAGTTCGTTGTTGCTTTAGGTTTTGATTTATCCCAGTATGTCTGATAGGGTCATTCGTTCAATCGTTTCCACGCTTTGTAGCTAGGTTGGAGTCCCTGATTTCTTCATATTACGACAATGCTCGGTCTTTCAATAAAGGTGCGGATGCTCTCGAGCAATTTGTATTAAACAAGCCCATTCCTACCGATTCCCCTTCCAGAGAGGAACTAATTCAATCCCTTAAGCGATCTACTGAAATATTCGAAGGCTTCCGTACCCAGTGGTATAATGAGTATTTATTAAGTTTGAGAGAGATTGGAAAAGACCTCTATCAAGTCTCATGGAAAAATAGGGTGAAAGAAGTAGACATCGTACTTATTAAAAGTCCGGACAAAGAACGACCATATTGGCAAATGGGCATTATTCAACTGTTCATTTATAGAGATGACAATAGGGTTCGCTCAGTTCAGGTTCGAATTCCTGGAGGACAAATGAATGTCTACCCCATAAAACATTTATTCCCTTTAGAGCTATCATTAACACAGTGGAAATCCAGTCAAATCTCAAGGAAAAAGTTCTGCCGGATAGTTCAATGGTTCCATTACCATAATCATCTCAGCAAGTAAGAATTCCTGCCCCTACCACAATTAATGATACTCCCGTGGTTGCAAATTCATTGCGTTCCAGAAGTAATGCAGCTATAGTAGGGCGTTCTAAATTTTACCCTTCTCCTCATGTCTAGCAACCCATCGTCTTACAGCCGATACGTGGATCCCGAGGTCTCTTGATATTTGATTCTTACTTTGTCCGGATTCAAACAAAGCTAGTATCCTTCCCCTTAATACTAGCTTCTCAGCACTGGTGTCCATTATTCGATATTAACAGCAGATAACTGTAGTTGGTGTCGTGACTCTACGCCGAATGACATGAACTTTTACATAAAAGGTGTGACGTTAGTATGGTTTATTATTTAGATAACCAAGTAAACAATCGTACACCCACAAACGCATGCACGCACACAGACGGACGCACACCACATAGCACACACACACACAATTAATTAATATATATATAGTATATATATATATATATATAATATATATATATATATATATATATATATATATATATATATATATATATATATATATAGTAATTGTCTAGGAGAGCACCCTCATCACGCATTGTTTTTAAACCCAGACCATAGAATGTTTGCAAGCTGTAATGACGTAAAAAGAAAGAGAGACATATGTATTTAGAAAAATAATTATGGCCCTTTAAACACATTGCGGAGAGAGAGAGGAGAGGAGACGAGAGAGAGAAAGAGAGAGAGAGAGAGAGAGAGAGAGAGAGAGGAGAGAGAGAGAGAGAGAGGAGGAGAAAGAGGAGAGAGAGAGACAGACAGACAGACAGACAGACAGACAGACAGACAGACAGACAGACAGACAGAGAGCCAATTGCTAGATTGCCACATCTGATTTTTGGGGTTGTTTAATTGAACGATACCCGAAACAAGATACAGTATAAGGTAATCCGTATTCGCTAAGACCATACGTGATTAGCAGACTTTTAATCTAAAGTAACTCAACTATATATGCCTTAAACTTAACACCATGAGCTTATTTACATGCTCTCGCATGTGTATATACATGCTTTTGTATTTAACATATCATTACTTATAGTTTTAAATAATATTATCGTCCCCGCTGCAATCAATTAATTGACTGTTATATAACACCAAAGGTTCAGTAACTATATAAATATACAACTCTAAGATCAAGTTGTAACCTAATTATCATATATATATATATATATATATATATATATATATATAATATATAATATATATATATATATATATATATATATATATATATATATATATATATATATATATATATATATATATGGGTGTGTGTGTGCGTGTCTGTAACAACACCTCCAAATATTTCTCGTTTCTCAGATACTATAGCATTTACACACTATGATAAAGGAGGGCGTGGTTTGTTGAAGAATAATATATGACCCAAGTATAGGTGCATTATTTTTGTCCACGATAGTACATCATACAGACGAATCCATACTAGTACGACTACTATTACTACCACTGCTACTATTGTTACTACTGTTAATATTATTACTGCTATTATTAGTTACTACTACTACTACTACTACTACTACTACTACTACTACTACTACTACTACTACTACTACTACTACTACTGTTAAAGCTATAGCTAATATACGAGTAAGGCCTTGGAATATTCGTTCTCGGTTCCTTTCTTTTGGATAATGTTTGCTATGACATACATTGTGAAAGTCTAATGCATGTTTTGCTAATGATCCCTCACAGCCTATATATATATATATATATATATATATATATATATATATATATATATATATATATATATTTATATGACATACATTGTGAAAGTCTAATGCATGTTTTGCTAATGATCCCTCACAGCTATATATATATAATATTAAGAAAACCGGTAATTTTAAGCCAAAAGCGTAAAAAAAAGCCGAAAAACGACTCACGAGCATAGTTGGATTACTGTAAGGTTAACAGGTGTTAGGTCTAACGTTGCTAAGTGGACGTATTTAAGCCTAATGGTTAATATGATGCCATTGCTGGGTGAATGCATTTAAGCCTAACGGTTAGTATCGCTTCCTTTGATAGGGGAACACAGCTGAGATGATCGAAGGTGGTAGATGGAGGTAAAAAAAGGTTAAAAATGTATCGAAAAAAGTCTTAAAAACATAAAAAATTATCAATATGTTACAAGAGTTAACAGGAAAACTAATGAAATTACAGGAAAAAAGCTTTAAAAAAGGATCAGGAAAGTAGATAAATACTAGAAAGTGAGTAAAAGTGCAAAATATATCAAAAAGGTTAGAAAATCCTAAAAATTACCAATAGGTTGCCAGAATTATAGGGAAAAATGATAGAAAAGATTCAGGAAAGGAGCTGAGTAATAGAAAGTCATTAGAAATATATACCTAAAATGATACAAATACCGAAAAAAGGGGTTAAAAAGTGATAAAATCCTGAAATTTAGCTATAGGTTGCCAGATTTAGCAGGAAAGTGCTGAAAAGCGTCCAGAAAAGTAGCTGAGTATTAGAAAATCTTTAAAAATATATACCTAGAATGATAAAACGTCGAAAAAAGTTAAAAAGTGTTAAAAATACTCTAATATAGCTATAGGTTGCTAGATTTAACAGGAAAAGCGCTAAATAAAGGTTCAGGAAAGTATCTCTAAGTATTATAAAGTCATTAAAATATATACAAAGAATGATAAAAATACTATAAAAGGTTAAAAAGTGCTAAAAATCCTAAAAATTACCAATAGGTTGCCAGAATTTAACAGGAAAAAGGGCTTGAAAAGGTTCAGGAAAGTAGTTGAGTAGTAGAAAGTCGCTAAAAATATATACAAAGATGATAAAAATGCCATAAAAAAGGTTAAAAAAAGGCTCAGGAAAGAACGTGAGGTCATAGCATAGCTGAATAGAATAAAGGGGGTAGGGGGAGAACCTGGGGTGCTAGCGGGGTGAAAGTAACAAAAAACATACTGGTACACACTAATACGTACATACACACCCTTAAAATAGCTGGCGAACGTACATGAAAAAGGGGCCCCTGGGGGGTCAGCCCCCACTGAAAACGCCAGACATAAAAAGTAGCCAGGAAGGTAGCTGAATACTAAAAAGTCGCTAAAAATATATGTATGTTTGTATCAACAGGATGCCAGATTTAGCGACAAATCTGGCACCTGCTAAGGTTCCTTTCCTTACTATATATATATATATATATATATATATATATATATATATTATATATATATTAGTTATATATTATTTATATTATATATATATATAGTATATATAGTATATATATATAGTTAGAACAAAATAAAAGTATATTATATATATATATATTATAAGTTGTTAAAGATATATATATATATATATATTATTACATATATATATATATATTAGTGTTATATATATATATATATATATATATATTATTATTATTGAGTATATTATAAATATATATACATATATATACATATATATATATATATATTATTATTATATATATATATATATATATGAAGACATATGTTGTTATGCTAAAGAGTTATTATTATTATTATATATATATATTATTATTATATATATATATTATATATACATATATTATTATTATTATATTGTTGTTTATTATTACATATATATATATACATATAACTCCTTTGGATACATTTAATCCTCCAGAGGGCGGGAGTCCGAGTCGAAGTCGGAGTCGGTAATTTTCAAAAGGGTGCAGTCGGAGTCGGTAATTTTCACGAGGTCGGAGTCGGAGTCGGAGTCGGTAATTTTCAAGAGGGTGGAGCCGAGTCGGAGTCGGAAAATTTTGAACCGACTCTACAACCCCGACAAGAAGCTTCCAGTTTATATCAACAGT
>JABUQX010062969.1:20000-35729 GCA_015478945.1 Trachelipus rathkii | reverse complement strand
AAATACCATCCCTGCAATTTAACGCACTCGGTCTGTTAAATTTTTCATAAGTAACTAATTGAGTTTGTTTAAATTTCTGTAATTATAAAAGTTCAAACGTTTCCTAACCGTCATTTGCTTTAGGACTTATTAATTAAGCTTTTGCTCACTCTTGCCCCTCCCCATCAAATAATAGAATATATATAGTATATATATATATATATATATTAATATAGGATATATATACTTATATATATATATATATATATTATATCATATATATAGATAACATATTACTAATATAAACATGAGTAATATATATATACCTATATATAATATTTATAGATAATATATATATATATATATAATTATATATATATATATATATATATATAATGGGGCGTCGCCAGCCTCCAACCTAGGGGGGGGCAGCCTAAAATTTATAAAGCCTAATATATAACTAATAAATATATCCAATATATATATATACTATATAGATATAATATATATTATAATATAATACAAATATATACACTATATATATATATAGTATATAGTATATAATATATATATATAATATATATATATAATATATATATAAGCAAGAAGACATAACAAATCCATGAATTGTCATGTTTAAATTATCAATATTTAAATGAAAAATCATTTATTAAAACAACTAGTAATATCAACTGTACTTGTTTTGATGGAAAATTCCTAATATAGAGCAGTTGCAAAATTATATTATTAAAAAGTAATTAATTGGGAAAACTATTAATTTATCAACTACGGTTTGAATAAAAATAATCATAATTTCAAAACCAAATTGCTGTGACACTCAGTCCCGTAAGTTACGCCACTGTCGTCTTCCATAGTACTTTCGCACCAAAGTCTTTGATCCTTATACAGAAGTCTGAAAGAGGTTCTACTTTACTTTGTGTGCATGGTTTGGGCTAGTAGTATCAGCGAAAGCCTTTTTCGTCGACAGAAAGATAAAGGTTCAGTTCCTTTAAGACTTGGGAAGACACACAAGATCTTTTAGTCTACTACGTACTCAGTTTTCCTCCTTCCAAATTGTCTAGCCAAAGTTCAAGTTCTCTCTATGCCTTCTAAGGGTAAATAAAACTATTAAAATGAAGCTGTCTTTTTCCGGTTAACTACCCGTTTGTTGATGAGTAGCATGGTGGAATAGGAGTGTAGATATGATCAATGCATGAAGCAAGTGTATTTTCCAGTAAAACCGTTAATTCCAATAAAAGATAGTATAAATCCAGATACGGAGCCTATTAAGGATCTTCCCCAAACTCCGTGGGATTTGTTGCTGGATGGATGCTGCGGTGCAGCTGGTGTTGCTGGATGGTTGCTGCCGTGCTGCTGCCTACAAAAAATTCGTGGTATATTCAGCTTGCAAGATCCGCAGTTGCTCGGGCGATTTCATGTAACTTCTTAACGACTTCATCGATATTATTTTCTTCACCTTCCGATGGGCTCCTAACCATTTCAATATGTTGAATGTGCTGCGATTGTTTGACGATATCCAAGGTCTTAGACGGTTTGAAAGAGATTTATAACTGGCGTCTAACATCGCAGCAGTATTTCGCCGATCAATATCTATAGCCATGATGAATCCGACTACATGCCTGTGAAGCAACTGTCAAAGCCTTTTTCTTGTATCAGTATTTCCTTCCAATGTAAAGGATTTCATAATAGCTTAGATCATTCGACAAAAAAGTGCTCCTTAAACACTCTGAATGCTACTTGTGTGTTAGACCATCTGGTCGGTATAGGCTGGTATTGTTTGCATTAATTTTTTCCAGACCACGCGATAAAACTTTTAATAATGTATATACTTATAGTTCCCACAGTATTGCGGATTCTGGTATTGTGTGCAAATCATTTACTACTAAATTTGTTTGTGTGAAGAGCAATGAAAGCACAATGCTTTTTTATACTTTTTCCTCATATATTGCCACCTTCTTTGTCAGACATCGTAGAACAGCCAGCGAAACCCAAGCCCACGCATTTCTCGGATCCAGTTCTTCGGTCGTGACAAAATCGTCTAATGGTTTCGCAATGTAGTTTTTGCTCAAGCGCTTTCAGCTCTACAAGCCAATAAATCCTCTTTGATGCATCGGGAGTATGCTCTTTTTGAAATAACGCATACACCTATGGAAATTATTCCTTTCAAGGAAATATTCAGCTTTCATGCTGCTATAATTGCTATTACGTGCTAACGTTCTTCTTTACTTATTAACGATGCTTTCCTTATTAGTAGTACCACATAGAGAAAGATTTTAATTCGAATCTGAACTGATTGTAATGTGGCATTTTCCGGCTGCTACAAACTCAAAATGGCTTTCAAAATTGACATCTATAGCATCTTATTCGTAAGGCGCACAAAAATTTTGCAACAACTCCCTCCATCGATGATGCTTACCCCAAGCGGTAATTCGCGCGTTACAAGAAAAATGTCACAAATGGAAATTATTGAGAGAATATGTTTTTCATTTTTCTTCTATGATTTTTCTTGAATCTGCGTATATTTTGGATGTCTACTGGCAAGTCCTGTAGGAACAATCTTGCAGCTTTAACAGTCAGTTATTATACCACTCTGTTTTTTGTCACTTACCCTTTCAAACCGCATGAATTGTGTCTTTATATTATAGTAATAATTCTTATTGTATAAGACCTACGAGAACCCCCTCTGCAACAAAACGTTTTTTATTTGTGGAATAAAATCTACTGTTGAATTAAGTGCTGATAAGTGCCTGGAGTATGTCAGCCAACGTGAATATGTCTCCAACCATTTCCTCTTTAAGTGCCTCTTTAAGAGGGTAGCATCTTTCAAAAAAATTTATACGTACTGTTAGACAATGCAACACATTTCTCAGATACTGTTCTTTTTTCTCATCGAAATTCATAGAGTGAAATTGTGTCCAAACGTAATGTCTTACCACATGTTCATTTTTCGTGACTGTTATCTACTGAAACGCTAGCTCCGAAATGTGGACCCATATCTGACTCTGACCAGATTTCTGTCTGTGACCTGGTGTGGGTTTTGCTTGTATTTGTCATGTCGTAAATAGGCTAATTTAGAGGATTGTCGTGTTAGTTCTGTGTATAGTTGGTATGTGTCTTTCTGTTCATGTCCACATTGTTCTCAATTGTTTTATTCGAGTCGTCTCATTGATTTTATTTGCAAAAAGTTTAGATTGTATTAAAGATTTGTATAATATTATTTTTTTATTTTTTTATTTGTGCATAGATATAAGTTATTATGTTATAATTTCTAATTTTATACTTTATTTTATTATTAAAAAGGTTTGTTATATTTTTTGTATATTTTTATAAATATATTAAAATTATATAATATATTATTATATAATTATATATATATATATTAGTATACGCAAAAACGTATACATAACTATATATATATTATAATATAAATGGGAATTTAAATCTAATATTTATAATATATTATATTATAATTAATTACCCAGTTTTCAACACCACTCACGGGCGAGCCCTATTCAAGGAGGAGTATGTTGCACACAAAAGTTCACACTCTAACGCAAATTACGCAGATGTGCTCAGACGCAGGCTTTAGTAGTGCAGGAGTTTTAAGTCAGCAGGAAAACAGAAGATGGACGAGAAGAGAATTCCACAGAACCCCCTATGTATGTTAACATACACTCAAGCAACTACCTGAGCTATGCGCCAATATCCACACAAAACTCATGCGAAAGAACATCAACCCCATAATTACGAGGGCGTGCGTAAAGATGGTGGGGTACCGCGAGCGTTTGACAAGTTTCCCTCGAGCTCCTGCCCGCTTCTTCTTTTTCTGTAACGCCTATAGAAAAGATAAAGCACCAACATCGGCGCCCCAAAAACTGAGCATGAAAGTGGAAGAACGGAACATATAAGTCTTGGCGTTTGACGTCGAACTCTGTACCAAAAGCCGGGGAATACCAGAGGTCTTCCCCCAGATATATGAAGCAGTACTCCATACAAAAGGTGATGAGGCCCTTGTATATTCATACTGGAAAAAGGAAAAAAAGTCTCGGCAGTCTAAACAGAACCTCCAGTTTCTTTGAGGCCAGCCACCTTAGCAACCTTGATGTGAGGTGTCCAAGACATTTTTTGTTATGTTAAGGCCAAGGAATGTTTATATTGTCCATATGTGAGGACGAGAGAGAAACCGTCGAAAGAGATAGGAAAGTTAAAGGTGTCTTAGTACTGTTTGTGAGAAGTTGAATGTTTTAAAGAATTGAAATTTCACAAGGGTGAGAACGACCCCACCCGAAGATCCTATCCAGACCAGCGAAAATAGAGATCGGCAGAAAGACTTGAAGACACAGGCAATGTCAAGAAGTAAATAGAGTTAGGCCAGAAATTGAAATGAGTTAAGAATGAAGGGTTCAGAGCTCATAAGCTACGAGTGGATAGAGGTAGATGTACAGGTGAGAAGATCGTTAAAAGAAAAAGAAAGAATAAAGGAGCGAATAAGACATAACCTGAAAACACCACAACATAACAGCAAAAAGAAGAAGACAGTCGCACCCATCAACAACAGCCAATAACTGAGCGATTTGAGAGAAAACTAGACAATAAGTATGAGCAAATAGAAGAGAATAAACACCACAAAGGGAAGCTTTGTAGAGCAGTGAGCTGTGCCATACCGGTCAAATGGTTGAAATTCAAGCGTCCGAGCCAATTGCACGACCTATCATAGTTTCCTAAAGGGCAATAAAGAGACCATAATCAGATAGATAGGAAAGTATATCGCGCCGAAAGCCGAGTGCCGAAAGTCGTACTGGCAATCAGAAAGAATGAATGAGATTCCAGGTGATTCTAAGAAAATGAGAGTTGAGACAGGTTCAAAGATCTTAGAATACAAAACAAGTTAGACCTAGGGCGATAGTTAGAAGGATCAGAACGGCTTCTTTGTTCGAATCGGTGCTGACGTGGTGCGGCGCTTCCAAACACTGAAGAAAGTGTTCATAGCTTGAGACATAGAGATATATAGTTGAACGAGGCGGGGTCAGCACGGAGCACATTCCCTCATAAATTCGCGAAGAATTTATTAATAAATAGAGATATAATATATAATAACAATAACTATAATATAGCTTAATAATATATATATACTATATAATATTTAATACATATAAATACTACATGTATCTATAAGTCTCGAAAAAAGTACAGAAAAGGTGTAGCAGTATATGTGTACGTTAAGATACTATATATATCGAAATATATATATATATAGGATAGGTATATATATACTAATTATAATAATAGTATATATAGTAATATATACATACAATAATACTTATTTATTAAATTATAACGATAAATAATTATATATATATTATATATATAGTAGATATTAATATATATATTAAATTTAAATACTATATATATTGATCTCTGTACTTAACAGGCATGTTATAAGCTTAACATTAAATGTACTAGCATTCCTAAAGTGTTAACATGAAAAAAAATTATATAAAGCTAAATCCTTTGAACTATACAATATGTGAGATAAATCCACTTAATTCTTTTTAATAAAAAAAGTTTTATAAGGAAGGTAACCTCATATGGACAAATATGATCATGTGTTACATAATTCCTACTTCTTAAAAGTAGTAATACAACATGAAAAATTTTCTTATTTCTACTATTAACAGAGTAAAACGTACGTACATAGGAATCTTCACCTAATATCATGATCCTGAATTGCGAAACTTGAACAGTCACGACTCTACACTGAGGCGTGTTGAACATTAGTATGATGTGACGTTTCAGGCAGTATAACTTCAATAGCTATCTAGAACCTATTAAACAGCTTAAAATTTATTCTGAACAAAGGAAAGAATCACATATATAATATCACAGAAAAAAAAACATTTAGATAGAATCAAGCACACAGTTTTAGTTACATACATTAAAAAAGACATATATAACATATAGTGAGTGAGTAACCAAGACCGTATATCGGCCAAGAAAATTACTCTGGCATAAATCGACGAGCAACTAAGCTCTTTCTGCAAGACTCGTCTGTATAAATAATACATCAATACTATAGTAATATACAATTATCTATATATATCAATACTAATAAATATAAATATTATATATTAATATATAATATATATATATAATATATATCATAATATCATATATTCTAATATATATATTGAATATATTTATACTCAAGATTAATATATATTACGTAAATATTGATACTTAATATCGGCCAACTCGAACTGGAGGACGTTGATTATAAAAAATAATCGATATTAAAAATTTTGTACACATAAGAATTAAACACTTTTAGGAGGGGGGGCAGCTTGCTCCCCCCTGCTGCCCCCCCGGACGACGCCCATGTTCATATTAATAGTATAATATATATACTTATATATACTATATATATATATAAATATTATATTATATATATATATATTAATATATTAGTATATAATATATATATATATATATAGGCAAATAAGGTTATTTAAAATTTTATATGAGAGAAGATTGTGCACATCAGGAGAGGTTGAGTTGCAGTCGTGACATCAGATGGCAACATTTAAGAAAGGGATGAGTAAGGTATTGATGATGGGTTGGGTATCAGACATAGTATATTAGACGTAAGCCAAACTTGGTCTTGTTTTTAGAATATAGAGTTAGAATTTATTAGTACTGTCAAGTGATGAGCATAGCTGAGTTATAGGCATAGGTGGGATGTTATTAGGGTAACATGTATCATTTTTTCTACTGATTGACTAAGCCAATGGAGTGACTGTAGTAGGTGTAACAGAGATTTGAGACAAGCGCGACGTGAGGGCCGTATTGACTGCAATGGTTGCAGGCAGAGCATGGGTGTGGTAATGAAGGGGGTTGACTCGGGACAGTCTCGAATAGGCCCATGTGGGCTTGTCTAACTGTCCGCTATATTCAGTTCTGGCTGAGGTCTTATCAAATAAGAATGATAGTTACTAGTATATTAGGAATAGTATATTGTATTATATATATATATATATATATAATATAGTTATATAAATAGATACTATAGATATTAAGTTATAAGATATATATAAGCATATATATTATAATAGATAATATGAATAGATATAGATAGGAAAATTTTACGAGTGATTACTGTATATATTATTAAAGTAATTAACTATTTAACTAGTGACTACGAGCCTTAATACATTGTCTTTCTGAACCTAACCAAACCTAACAACCTATACCTAACCAAATAATCAATATTATTATACCTAAGTTTATGTTGTCAGTAAAATCAATTACCGAGGTTTATGAACTAGCGCTAACTTTGTGAGATTATTGATAAGATCAACCTCACTAGAACATATCCAGTAAGCGTAATCAATAATTAAAGGCCACGCCTTGTTATTATTTGACCTTTTATGCTATACACCGGTTAAATATACTCTCAATATATATATACATATATACTATAAACCTAAATCCTATAATATTATAGTATACACCTAGCACCTACTATCTGATATACCTATTAAACCTGATAATAGTATATCCTAACCTAACTATACTTAACCCTATATATAATCACTATAAATATATTAACATACTACCTAATATCACTATATATACACTAATATACCTATTTATCTTATACCTAAAACTATACCATAACACTATAGTGCATGAAACGCGTTAAAAGCCCTAAGGTTAATCGCCCCTAGAGTTCAACTGTACTACGCTCTATTTTTTCGGTGCCCTGTTAAATTTTTACGCTCTCTGTCGATTCATTTGGCAAAAAAGCTAACGACTCAGTGAGACGATTACACCACGATATTCTATGTTGTAACAACCATTTACGGTAACAAGTTTAATTCTCTTATCTGCTGCATCGTTAATTAAAATTTCAATTTACCGAGTCTATATAGAACAAATTCTTCATCGCAGACTTAAATCCACATGCTAGACTCGATTTGCGCGATACACAATAACACACTTTTTGTCCAAAAATGCCTGACGAGGCTGCCTCCCCATGGCTCAGACGATGTCTGTTATTCTTACACTATTATCCCGTTAGTAATGCTTATACATGTCTTTTCTTTGCTTTCATTTCTTTTGGCTTATTGTTTGCGCTGAAGAAAAAAAGATACGGACTGTGCCGTTCAATAGTCATTAACTTCTGCGTATTGTTACTGAACTTGGGCTTTTGGGACGTAGGTGAAAATATTGAAGAATTCTCCTTACAATAAACGGTGTAAGTTTATAAGAACGTAAAAATGGTACCATATTTGCAGTTCTATAAAGTTAGAGCAATATATTATAGGTATTCATTAAACAGATGATACAGATTAGTCTAATTTAGTAGATAGATAACTAGAGTACCTAGAATACCTGGTATAGTGGAGTCTAATAGTCTCTAACTTATTTTCAATCCGTGGTAGACACACCACACACACATACGTACACACACCACTTAACACATCACCACACACATCATCAACACCACATCAATACTAACACAACATTATATACAACAACATAGCCCACTTACACATCATTATATAAATATTTATACTAACTCATTTCTATGCTGGAGTCATCTGAATAAGACTATCTATTATACACTCACCATAGACACATTTGATTAGCTACATTCCATTAAATCATGAAAAGAAAAGAAACGACTCTTAATTAACACAACTTATGCTCACCTTAACACCTCTGATTTGAATGCTGACCTGTCCGATTAGACTGCAACGAAGCAACGCTGAACTCCGGTGTATCGCTCTTTGTACACGATTACAACGCTCCTGAAGATCGCGGCTATATGTTCTCCGTATAGAGTGCGAGGCTATAATCAAATAACGTAGATGCAGGTGTGAACTCTGCTCAGAGAGAAACTCATATGTAATATTGTCCATACACACTGGTGGGTGGTGTGTAATATTATATAAGCGGGAAGCACTATTATGAAATATTAATAAGACTTTTGTAACTCCATATACAGACATCATTATCTATTAATTGAAGAATCTTATACTTTTATATAAGTAACTGATATAGATCATAAGTTTATAAAATTTATCAAATCATAATATAATTACATACAGTAAGAAGTAAAATAAATAAAATAAGTATATATAATCATATATATATATATATATATATTACGTGAATGAGTACTTTATACTTGAATTATAATTTATGAAAATAAATCATATATATTAATAATTGACTCTTATACAAAATAAAGCTCTTTAGCTGTACATGTTACCATTATATATTTTTCGATTTATATCAGGGTTTTAGAAAATTTTATCCTTTAAAAAAAACACATTGAGCAGAGAGTATAGCAGACATGCAGGACAATATGAGCGTAATAACTTGAGCTTAAAAAATACTTAGAAATGGTGCGTTTTCAATATACACAATGACAGCCTATTCTACGCAAGCAAGAGAGTTGCAATGTCTCAAATAGCCAATGTACGCGTAATAAAAAATCGCAAGACCCGCAAACCTTAACAAAAATATTCAAAAAACAATAAAAATACCTATAATCCCCGTTACCCCTTCACCAGAGGTCTTACCTACTAACCACGGCTGTCTTAAAGGTCACCTTACCATCTTTCTATTAACTGTTGTTATACTTATTACTTATATTACACTCTTTGCACCCCACATACCCCCATCAGAATCAGAATTGCATATATCTAATACTCGACAATGGATTATATTTTCCAATGTTCGATTTTTAAATGGAATAGATAGTACTCTCTTTTTGGACGTGGCTAGGCTTAGTAATTTGGGGATCACTAGGAGGAGACTTTAAAAGCGATACTTCTCTACTCTCTCTCTCTCCGCTCTTCTTCTCCTCTCTCTCTCACCTCTCCTCTCTCTCTTCCCTCTCTCTCCTCTCTGCTCCTCTCTCTCTCTCTCTTCCGTATAACCGGCAATAAATATTGGATCTTTTAATACTTCCTTGCCTTTCTTTCTCTTACCTCAACAATTTCACAAATTATATGCTAGAGATTACGCTATACATACTCGTATTGCACTTTGATAATTTCCAGTAATAATAAGAATTATAGCACCAAGATAATATTACAGACATAAAAAATTTTAATTTAAAATTAAGACAGCACGTATTATTCACACAAAGAGTCAGAGGAAATAACTGATAATATTATTTAATAGTAAAGTAAGGCTTCACCTTGACATCACAGTAAAATAGGGCTTAATTATTATTATAGTTTAATTATTATTTCATAGTGACATTATCAAAAAAAGGTTGTATATTATAAATATATATATTATATATATAGCATAGATATATATGGTAAATAATGTGTGGATCCCAAAAACTCCTGGCGTGGAACACCCCCCTCAAAAAAAAATCTGTTTGCATTGCCCAAAAGTTCGGGCTGTCTGTGGTCCAGCGGCTCCGCTCCGGCGCCGGCTGTGCTTCAGCACCGAAACCTCCACTGCCAGTGAACACTACAAACAATCAGGGACTTCCGCGCATATTCAATCTCGTCCCTGGTAAGAAAGGAGTGAAATTCGTATTATCTTTATTATTATTATCTTTATTTCAATATAGCATAATAAGATCGTTATCTGAAAGTGGTTTAGTATATATAAGATGTACGATGCTTTATAGAGAAGAGACTAGATAGAGAATTAGATTCACCTTAAATGAAATTATAGTATAAGCAAATTAGTAGTCGAGATAGCTAGCATATTGGAAGCTCAATACTATCTACATCGCCAGATAGTCAATCATCAATCGATTTAGTAAATAATGACGAATCTCCAAACACTATCAGTGATCAAAATTCAACAAACTGTAAGAAAGACTTAATTAAATGTTCTAATAAAAACTGCCAGTAATATAACACGCAAACCACCCACACCCCACTAAGGGATAGATATGCTTTTGTTTTACTGCTTTAACCTTCTGCTTTACCGCTTTTACCAACGAATCTAACACCATCAACACATCACACACACACCAAGACTAAATCAAAACCCTATCAACATCATATAACAACTATGGCCACTACGCCACGACCCTCCCATCACACCTCCACTGCAACCCCATCTCTCTCTCACCCTAGCCTTCACCCTCATAATCTACAGCATGTACATACTCTACACACCCTATCACACACCATTCCGACACACACATCACACCACACACACCACACATCCACACACACACCAACGTAAACTACACATACCACAAATTAGATCTGGTAGAATCAGTCAACATAGTACTCTCTCTATGGGACAGAGGTGGTTAATACCTTGCAAACGAGCCACAAACATCACTGCACCTTCGAAGCGTTGGAGATGGCATGGTCATCGTAATAGCAAGAGCGGTTGGTGATGTGTAAAAAATCTAGAAGAATGAAAAAAATTATAAGCGGAGAACTAAAAAAAAGAGCGGGGTGTTGAAATGCCTAACACCGAAAGTGGGGGAGCGCTGGGGACGGAGGCGGCGGAGTCGTAGTATGGCCTTTCTGCTTCCTACATAAGGACGTGCAGCTTGACGTTGAGGCTGGGGCGGCGTCTACACCATACAGTGGATTTTAGCGGGTAACGCGGTCTCTCGTCGAGGCTTCTATGTAGGTCAGCTGGCGTGGTGGATCAATACTCCGTACCCCTTCCAGCGGCTGAGCCAGGTCTAGAAATCTTTACTACATAATTATAGCAGTAATATATGTTAATAGTAGTACAGAGTGGGCACTTTTAAGAATTAAGCATATGAGGAGATGAGTATGTAGTAGTGACGAAGATGGACGATGTAGACTTGAGGATTTTACTACTGATGGTATAAGTTATACTGGACACTAGATATAAAAAAACAGATATATTGAATGATGATGGTACCACATATATGCAGTCGCTGGGATACTCAACTAGCACTTAGTGGAGAGGAGCCCTATAGCCAAGTGCTGGCTTCACAACGAATTGAGTGTGGAGATGAAGATTAGTGTTTGAATTATATTTCTGCCGTATAAGCTGGTTTGAGATGAGGCATATATATACATTTGAGCGGTTATACCTATTATATATTCTATTTGTAGGTTGGCAGTGAGTGGTGTGTGATGTCGGTGCTGATTTTGTGACTCAACATATAAATAGTGATTAGTTTGAGTTAATAATGTGGAAGTATCGCGATGATTGAGGTGTAGATGTAAATGTGCGTAGCCGATGGGCGGGGCAGGTAGGATGGGTGAGATGTTGTAGAGGTAGATTAATAGATCAGACAACACACGCACAGCGGCGACAGCCACAACGACCCACACACCACACACACACAACACACAACAACACACGTGTACAGGCAGGGCACAACACCAGACACACAATAGCACACCACGTACACATAACACCGCAGCGGTTATAACACAACGAGTGGTCACCTCGATGACACCCTCCTCCGTATGACATGACGAGAAGCAAAAGTTCAAGGGCGCATAACAAACTATTTAGCATAGTGGTGAAACCAAATCAGGTAGCTGAACTTAAACATAGTTAAATAACACACACCACAGGCACACATGCACTGGACACCCGACACACACCCCACACACACCACACCAGCACCCATACCGACACGAAACCAAGAGAAAGTGAGTCTCAGGAGAACGTGCAGTGACAACCAATACAACGCCGATAGGAGCACGAGAAAGTCTATAACTAATAGACACACTAGGACCGTTAAAGGAACTTACACTTCTACACACAATGCTGATAATATTAATGACAAAGAATTTATTTACACAAACTGCACTTAAAAGGTAATCTAGCTCTGTTTAAATACAGCGTGACCAATCAGAAAAGAAATAGGGTACTCTTTTCGAAGCTCTTGCAAACGATTCAAAACTTTTGCTCGGAACCACAACCTGATTTTTGTATGGAAGAGATGTGTGAGTATAACCCATAGCATCACACAAATATTTGTATTACTTCGCATTCATTTCTTGGTCTTGTTTGAATGTTGATTATTTTCATAACGTTTGGCAAAATATCCTTAAACTCAGCAAGAAGATTTTTCATAGCGAAATCATACCAGTAAAACAGTACGCGAACTTAATGTGTGGAGCAATTTCCAAACTTTGATTTTTTAAATCCAGATTTGCATTCAACCATGACCATCGGTGCATATACCTATAACTTTTCCCAGCTAATCTCATTATTTCCTATAAAAAGGAAAAAAAGAAATAGGAAATTAGAACATCAGCTATACCTTGACCTCGGTCAATGGTTTTAGAGACTCGGGAAAAAGGAACTCTTAGATAATTGTTAATTTTAAGAATATACACCAGAAACTGTAATAAAAGTCCCACATCAGTTGATTCACCACTCTGTAGAGAAAAACAAATATTTTGTTAAAGCTCATTGATGACATAATTTAAATAATCTTGATTTCATTTTTGGTAAGCGAGAGACTTTTTTTTTTTTTTTTTTTTTTTTTTTTTTTTTTTTTTTAGGAAACATTCTTTTATTCTTGAGCTTTTTTCTAGCCTTCTTTTCTGACAGTATAAAGGTTTCATGTCACGAAGGCGAACGAAAAGCAATGGTGACGATGTTTCAACAATTGTTTCCCCGTTTGCATTATCAATGCTGTTCCAGTAATTTTTTCCATTTGCTTTATCAATGTATTATATATGAATAAAATAAAACCTAGATTTCATATTTTTCATTTTTATTTAAAGAGATTATTTCATGATCTCTGATGCGTATTGGTGAGGCGCCTCTGCAACAAACATGGCATCATGTTTAATCAAATTATTCACTGATGCTTTCCAGTGTCTTTATCAAATTTATTTGTGAACCTAGGCCTCAAAAACTATGAAATCTATGAACCCCTCCTCCCCCACTTTGATTCAATTACCCCAAAATTGAACCAGGGGGTAATTCCCAAGGGAAAGAACCCCTGTTATATAATAAAATAATTATTTTGAAAAAGTTATTCTGTTAATAAATGTTAGCCTAATTTTAAAAAACATAACGAAACAATACTCTAAAGTCTAAAAAAAAAAAAAAAAAAAAAAAAAAAAAAACCCCATTAAAATCACAACACAACAAACACTATGAATATTTTAATCTTGATAATAATAAATAATAATAATTAATAATAAATAATAATAATAATAATAATAAAAATAATAATAATAATAATAATAATATAATAATAATCATAATATTAATAATATAATATATTAATAATAAGTAGGTTAAATAATAATAATAATAATAATAATAATAATAATATAATAATAATATAATAAATAATTAATAATAATAATAATAATAATAATAATAATAATTAATAATAATAATGAGGTTCAATAATAATAATAATAATAATAATAATAATAATAATAATATAATAATATTTAATAATAATTATAATAATATTAATAATAATACCATAATATAATAAAGCGATAATAATAATAATAATAATAATAAAAAATAATAATAATAATAATAATAATAATAATAATAATAATAATAATAATAATAATAATAATAATAATAATAATAATAATAATAATAATAATAATAATAATAATTTTTAATCTATGATAATAGTAATAATAATAATAATAATAATAATAATAATAATAATAATAATAATAATAATAATAATAATAATAATAATAATAATAATAATAATAATAATAATAATAATAATATGTAATCTATAAATAATAATAATATATATTAAAATATAATATAATAATAATAATAATATTTATGGTACTAATAATAATAATAATAATAATAATAATAATAATAATAATAATAATAATAATAATTCAATTCAATTCAAACAATTTATTCAATACCTGGAAAATACAGTTTAGTCATTAAATAGCAAAGATGACATACATTTTTATATTACCTTGTCAAATATTTTACAATTTCAATACATCAATCAATTATAATAAGCTAAATTAATTTCCCCAGTATGTGAAATGGGTCTACTAATGCCAACATAGTGTGTGTCCTTTGAAACCGAAAATACATTGTAATAATAATGAGCAAAAAGATAATTTAAAAACCATTAACAATAATAATAATAATAATAAAAATAATAATAATAATAATAATAATAATAATAATAATAATAATAATAATAATAATAATAATAATAATAATAATAATAATAATAAAAAATAATTAATAATAATAATAATAAATTAAAAAAAATAATTAATAATAATAATATATAAAAATAAAAATAAAAATAAAAATAAAAATATAATAATAATAATAATACCAATAATAATGGTAACAATAAAAACAGTAATAATAATAATAATAATAATAATAATAATAATAATAATAATAATAATAATAATAATAATAATAATAATAATAATAATAAAATAATTAATAATAAAAATAAAAGTTATAATAAGAAAAACAAGTTATATTACTAGTAACAGTATCAATACAGTCATTACAAACAATGAAACCGAACATAATGCTATTTCGTATCCTAATAATGATAATTGTATAATAACGATGTCATCAATCATAACAGTAGTGACAGTAGTATCTGTACGAACGAAATTAATAATAACACCACTACCGCCACTACAACTACTACCACCACTAATACTACTAACTATAATAATAATAATAAATAATAATAATAAAATAATAAGTAATTTATAATAATAATTAATAATAATAAATAATAATAATAAT
>JABUQX010062969.1:0-17500 GCA_015478945.1 Trachelipus rathkii | reverse complement strand
ATTAAAATAAAATATAAAATATTAAATATTAAAAATATTAAAATATAAATATTTAAATATTAAAATATTTAAATATTAAAACTACTAAAATATTAAAAGCTTAACGAAAAACATTCAGCTTTTCGGACCTTCAAGAAATTCTTGATACTCCTCTCCGCTACCTGGGGGACTCATCGTTAGAGAGACCAAGTCACGTGGCAAGGCCCGGGTTCGATCCCTAGTCCGATGCTAGGTTGAAATTACCTCAGAAATGCTATGTCCGGTATGGTGCTATAAAAAAAATACCTGTGAAATTAGTTTAGTTGTTTTAATCAAGCTTGGCGACAAATTTACAACTCAGAAAAAAGACTTTTATCTGAAAAAGCCTATTACTAAAAGCCTACTTCTATTTTTGCATCGAATTTTGATTGAATACATAATTAATTAATATATTTAAGTCATATTAATGATTCGTTGGCCAGAAATTTTAGAAGAAATAAGATTACTGTAATTAATTATTAATTATGATTTGAAATTTTTTTTTTAGTAATTAAAAATCATCAACTTTTGCTAAAGCCTATTTGTTAGACTCAAATAATGTGTAAATTAATAATTTGCTTACGTTTTTTACTATTCATTTGATGAGTGAAATTTTTGTAGCTTTTATATCTCAACGAGATACATCTAAGAGAGAGAGAATGACGTCGACAGAAAAAAAAGTAGGGAAGAATTTTAAAAAAAAAAGAAGAAAGAAAAGTTTTGCTTGTAAGAAGTACGTAACAAGCACGAATCCAAGCAAGAAAGACGAGAGATGAATAAGCATGAGAGACCTAACTTAACCTAACTTAACATAACCAACCTAACAACCTAACTTAACCTAACCTAACCTAACTTAACCTAACCTAACCTTAACTTAAACCTAACCTAGCCTAACTTAACCTAATCCTAACCTAATCCTATCTTAACTTAACCTAACTTAACCTAACTTAACCTAACCTAACCTAACTTAACCTAACCTAACATAACCTAATATATCCTAACGCCTGCGGCTGACTGTACGGAAATTTTTTTTGATGTCGTGTCGATTATTTTTCCTGTCGACCCATTTTTCCTGTCTATCATTTGTGCTAGTCCCCATATTATTGGACGAATACAAAACTTCAAAGATGTATTAAAGTTTATTTCTCCTTTTAAACAGGATCCAAAAGCAAGAAAATCTCCTCATAGACTTTTTTTTTTCTTTTTACAATATTTCTGATAAAGGATAGAAAATTTTCTCTAATATTTTTTTTAACATTTATCGTTTTTTTTTTTTAAATGAAAGTATCAGAGTAAGTACAATTTAAAGAGTTACACAACTTTTATTCAGCATTTTCCTACATACTTCTTAACACGCCATATCGAATTTGAAACAGTCAGTATAATGACGCTCCCATAGGTTAAATTTTTGGATATGTAAAAAAATGCTGAAAGTAAAAAATACGTAACCTCCAATTCAATCAACTTAGAAAGTTTTATAAAAATTGGATGAACTTTGAAAAAAAGTATAAAGAATTTTCAAATTTGACAATTTGACAATCTAATTTGACCTTCAAACTTCTAGCTGATCATATGAAAAAAAAAATTAATTCTATATATTATTATTTTTATTTTCGGATATGATTTAGAGGAGCCAAGAATGCATAAGCGTAAAACTTTTATTTAGTAAACATATATCTTAAATGCCGAAGGTGTTTTACGAGATAATCACTCAAAGAAATCAGGCCAATTATTAGACCAAGATAGATGCCATACAGTACATTATACAAGAAAAATCTTTCTAATGAAAGTTTTCAACTCGACCAATTATATCTTCTCCAGTAATAATTAACAATAAGTCATAGGCTTAAATGTAATACATTTTTGAACATTTCACTTTTGACTTATTTTTTTTTATTTAGTTAAACATTGAACCTCTACTTTTAGTTAAACACACACAGTTTTAATTAACATTTTTTCCTTCATAATATTCCTAAAACTTATACATAATAAATAACATTGATTAAAAAAAAAGTAACTCTTACATAATTATATAAAAAGTATTGCTGCAAGACATGTTGTTACAAGGAATATATATATATATGAGAGAGATTAAAGGATATTAAAATCTATAATTGACAAAGTATAGCTGGAGTAAAAGAGAAGAGGAAAAAAAGTTAAATTATATATGTATTATATAGTAAGAGTAAATAGTAAAGAGATAATATTGAAGAGAGATATAGAGATAAAATATATATATGAGATGTGAGAGATATAGAGGTATATAGAGTAGATATAAGATAAGACTAGATATAGAATATAGATATAGAGGAGAGATTAGAGAAGATAACTATGTATATCGTGTGTAGGTGTATAGTTAATTATATTGTTGCACGTGCACTTCTCATACTTACCGCGCTAAATATATATATTAATATGGGAGTGATACATAAAGTATTCTTTACATAGAACCTATCGACTTATTTAAAGTAATTTAAAATAATTACGAATTAATTATCATATATAGAGAATGCTATTCCTTTTATTATCACCTCGCTCCAGACGTATACAGCTAGAAATCTAATATATATTCATTTAAGAATAACATACCCTTTCAAATATTGATTAATAGTTAACAATTCTCATAATAAAATTATTCGAAGTAATTATAACTTACTATTATATATATATATAAAATAATCCATATTATATATTATATTATTAAATTATAATATATATAATTTAATTATATATATATATATATTAATAATTTAAATATTATATATATTATTATATATTATAATTTTATGATAATAATGTTTAATATATTATATGTTATATATTATAATTAATATATGTTATATATTATTATATATTAAGTTAGTATACAGAAAAGAGAATGGATATATTCAGTGAATTATATTGGAACCTTTCAATATCACTGTATATAATTAAGTTTGAAAGTCGATAATTTTTTTTACTGATGTTTAGTGAGTTGAGGTATTTTTTGTTCCAATTTTTCTGAAAATTATGAATTTGAAGGATTTATTCTAAATTTGTGAGAATGATTATATCGTGTTAGCAATGCTGCAACATTTTAGTTTGATACTAGATAAAAAGGTTTGTAGAAAGTGTCACAAAGAATGTGAAATTACCAAAGTAGGAGAAAAGTTTAATTTTTATTGTACTAGTCTAGTAAACATTGTGGCTCGAAGTATACTGTTTCTCCCAAATATTTTTTTTCAAATATTAGAGTTTATTACACTGATGCCCTTTTAATTATGTATTTCTTTTTACATAACGAAACAGTTTCAAGGGTAGTAACCTATTTAGATGTCAGTGAACCAACAGTTATAGATTGGTTTAAATTTAATTGGTTTAAGTATTATATATATATATATATATATATATATTATATATAGTATATATAGTAATATATATATATATATAAATATATATATATATATAAATATATAATATATATATTATATATATATATATAATATATATATATATATATATATATGGCCAGCCTCTAGAAGGGCCACAAAAAACTATCTCAAAAACTACAATAGCTACAGGGGAAAAGGAATACATTTTTGGAATCCTTGTAAAAATGTTTGGTTAGGAAAAAATTAAACCAAAATAAAAAAAAAACAAAAAATTGCTTTTTTTGGGGGGGGAAGAGCTCGAGCGGCATATATATAGATATATATTATTTGTAAAAGTTATTACACGGCAATTTGGGGGCCTCGAGCCGACGGAACACAGGGGGGACGTTGTTCCAACCCGTTAGGGGAGGGCGAGGAACCCCCGCGACACCCAAATACCCAAAGAGCGGGGTAAGAGAGAGAAGTAACGAGTGTGAGGCAAATAGAGCATCGAGAGAGAGAGAGAGAGAGATGAGAGAGAGAGAGAGGAAGAGAGAGAGAGAACGAGTGTGAGCAATAGAGCATCGGAGAGAGAGAGAGAAGAGAGAGAGCAATAGAACATCGGAGAGAGAGAGAGAGAGAGGAGAGAGAGAGAGAGAGAGAGAGCATACGGAGAGAGAGAGAGAGAGAGAGAGAAGAGAGAGAGAGAGAGCGAGAGAGAGGAGAGAGAATAAAAAAAAAAATAATATAGTAAGAGAGAAGAGTGTATAAGTAAATAGTGTAAGATATGACATACGTAAAGAGGTAAGATGAGAGGAGAATAGATAGTCAGGAGCAATATAGAGATATGAGAGTGAAAGAGATAGATAGTAATAGAAATTATAATATTATATAATATATATATACTATATATACACATATAGATAAGATCTAATATCAAAAATTCTAGAAGGGCAAGCTATATCAGAATGGATAACAAATAGTATATAGATACTAATAAAATCTATATATTAATAGATAATATATATATATATTATATATATAGGTATGTATATATTATATTAAATATATATATATTATATATAGAGATATAATATATATACATCTTATATATATATATTATATACTATCATATATATATATATATTACTATATATTTATATACACTATATCACTACATCTATATCACATGCTCATTGATACATATATACTATACCGAGTTATAAACAATATGTCAAATATAATGGAAGGCCACAAGTGTAAGATTGAGTGAGGCATATAGAGACATCGGAAGCTGCGAAGAGTGAAATGAGGAGATGAGAAGCATTTGGGTATAGAAATCGGGACAAGAGAGATGATATATGAATAGAGCAATTCGAGAAGACGAGAAAGAGAGAGATAGAAAGCAAATATGTGAAAAGGATGATGAGAGAAGGAGATGTAAAGAGACAAAACAAATTAACATTAAAAACGGTAAGATACGCATCTCAATCAACCGGGATAAATAATACAAATATATTCACAGAAAGATACTGAGGGAGGACAGGTATTTTTCGTTTTTAGGTAAAACAAAGAAGAGGTACAACTTGAGAAAAGAAGTGTTAAAAACGATGTCTCTATGCACGTGAGTGCATGACCATTTTTAAGACATGAAGCTAGATATAACTAAGGATTATTTCAAAATTGTCAATGTGCATTAGTAAAGAAGCCATTACTCCAACTAAATATTTAGAGTATTTTTTCTCTACAGAAGTGGTGAACGTGCAATCTGATGTGTGGTACTTTATGACCAGATCGATTTCGCTGAGAGAGTGATAATATCTTAAAGAAATAGAACAGAGTATATATCTGAAAGGAGTTCCTTTTGATCCCGATCTCTTAAAGACTCAGTTGGACCGATGAGGTCAAGGTGAAAGCTGATGAGTGCATTAAGAAATTTCTATAATTCTTTTCCTATGTTATATGAGTAAAGTATGTAATAGACTGGAGGAAAAAGTTTATAGTTTAGGATGAGATATGTTAACCCGAGTTATTAATGGTGTCATTGATCTCGTACTGGCAAATCTGAGGTATCTTAGAAAATAAATCAAAAGTTATATGTGAGTTGATGAAAGATAATATATGACTTAAATCTATACCAATTAAAGAGTCTATCGCAGTCCACTCCTCCATCCATATCGCGCGTCGTGCTACATCGCCCCCCTTCATTCCCTGCACCACATCCTCTCTCAGCCGCGCCACCTCTCTAACTATATATATTATAACATGATGTGATATATGCAGTGTTTCGACTATGAAAGTAAATGCGCTTTATGAGCTTATGTTGTTAACGGCAAAAATCATATTTGTGCAATACGTTATGAAAAAATGAGATAACATTTCAAAACAAAGAAACACATTAATATATGATGTGATATATGGAACAGATCTTAATTATTCAAAAAACACATATTCAGTGAGATATTAAAGTGTGTCAAGCGTGATATGACTCAGACTGAGGAGGTAGAGCAGATTTGTTATTATGGATACTTCACACATCTGCATCTAATATATGCGATGACTAAAACTTAATCTATCCGAGGGACTCAATGAGTGGGTTACACTCAGAAATGTGAGAGAGACGAAGAGCGAGAAGCGGTGAGCATATATATTATAATTATAGAGTTCTTTGAGATCATATTTATATATGCTTTTACTGCATAGTATATAGTATCGATAAGTGCAGTTACTACATCTACTACTTCTTCTTGTGAGAAACTAGAGAACTATCAAGTAAAGGATAGATATATCCTATATATATTTAGTAAAATCCGTAGCCATCCTATATCTTTATGAAATGATATAGAGCCTTCTAATACTCACACTTCTATTCAGAAGATTTAGATCCTCACTCATAACTATGTCCATAGACTCTCTCAGATTAATCACACCTAACGTGAATAGGCCATACATTAACATAGGTAAACTATAATTTATTAAATAAGTATTGGAGTGAATCAACTATTTATACTAATATAATAATATTAATTACTCGAAATCATTATAAATAATATATTAAGATAGTGTATCTCTAGTCATAATATGCTCAATGTCACCAATTACTCTTTATTAATATAAGATACTTAAGTTATATATATATAATTAATCATTTTACAGTCCTTAAACTATTAATAATATTTAAAATAGGTATAAATACAGATTATAATTTATAATATATAATTTTAATATTATATTATACCATTTTCTCATTTACAGTCTTGACTCACTCTTTAGCTAAGTTATGGATATATAGGTAGTAAATTGACCAGTGTATAGTTTAGTAATAGAATGAGATAAACTAATGATTCTAAATAAGGTTATAGTGATAATCAATACTACTTAATAATGATAAATAACTATTGACATACATAAATCACTACTTACCACTAACTCACCTCTACCTTACTACAATAATATAATAATAATATATATATATATATATTATATTAATTTAATATATATTATATTTTATATATTATATATTATTAATATATATTAATTATATATATATAAATATATTAATATTAGTAATATATATATATCATATATATATTATATAATATATAATATATATTATAATATATATACTATATTATAGTATATATTATATATTATAAATTAATTTAAATATATTATATATAAATATTAAATATATTAATTAAATAGTTATATAAATATATAATATTATAATATTAATAGTATAATTAACTATAATCATCATTAATTATATATAATATAGTATTATATATAATATATATAATATATATATATATATTATATAATATAAAATATTAATAATATATATATATATATAATATATATATAATATAGTATATATATATAATATATTAATTAATATTATATATTATATATAGATTTATAATTTAATATTAATTAAATATAATATTATATAATATATAGTATATATATGTATATATAGTAAAAATTTTGATAGTATATGAAATATATATATATAAAATAAGTAAGGTATATATATAATATATATATATATGATATATTTATATTAAAATAATTATATAGGTAATGATAATAGTATATATAGACATTAAATTCTATATATATAATTAATTAAGGTATATAATATATTTATATATATATATATATATTTTATTAATATATATATATATATATATATATTATATATAATATATATATATATATATATATATTTATATATATATATTATATAATATATATAGGTGTATATATATATTTATAATAGTATGATTATTATATATGTATATATATTGATATGAGGAGGGGAGTATAGAGTAGCTTGGTAGTATATAGGTATATATATAATATAAGTAGTAATATTAATATTAATAGTAGAGTAGTAGTATGAGTGTATATACATGAATATATATATAGGTATATAATATATATATTATGAATATATATAGTAATATGAGTAGAAAGTCTATTTAAAAAGATGATCTATATTTTAAGTATATATATTTCTTTCAAGGTGTTATTACGAATTATACTCATAATATAGTGATTAGTAATAAGTATTAGATTAACTATATTCATTGCCTGATGATATATAAATATATGTGCAGTGGCTTATTAGTTTTTTTCTTTCTTATTCTTTCTTTCACCTCCTATTACGATTACCTCACCATATGAATGAGGGATATGAAAGATACTGAGTCATCATAGCACTAGTATAATATAGCATAAATTAAGTTTTTAAAGAAGTATAATAGTATAATGAACTAGACGTTAAGTCGGTATAGATTACACGGAAATGCCGCCTCTCTACACTCTTTTATGATGACCAGTCTAACTGTAGTGCTTTGTTACTCTAAACACATCTGTAAGAGAGCACACACCCAAGTATGGAAGTATATTTCTAGATCACTCATGTTCACTCTAAGTGCCTTTTGTGTCCTATTGGCGTCAGTAACACAAATTATATTAGATGCTGTCCCTCAAGTATTTGAAATGGTCCCAAACACACACTAACTCCAGCTTTAATTTATGTCGTATTTTGCTCGCTTGGAACCAAAATTCACTAATCTTTATTCCTTTATATTATACTCTCGCGTTTAATTGTTTCTAGTTACTAGCTTTATTCTCTACTATCTCACTTAGGTTTTCACAGCTATCTCGGTGTGATACCTCACTTGATCGAGCTCGTTCGCCATTATACAATATATCCTACACCAACTTCGTAATCCTATACATTACACGCGTCAACAATTTTATACACATAATTCTCTCTATTTCCATATTATTCACACATTAATGTGAGACAAACCATCTATTCTATATTAATATATCATCCTCATATTATCTCATCATTCAAGCCATATCTCATATCACACTCAATATTCTATATACCTATAAAACAAGCTAATTTCTTACATTATTATTAATTATATAGTTCTACGCAATCCTTAACAACAAATCTAAGATTTACCACGGTTATAGTAATGAACAGATTATAAACTCATTAAATCCTATTAATACCTCATCTAGTGCTACATAAATCTCACACTTATTATCTACAATATATTATTACTAATTTAAACACCGGTACATATAACATAACTCAATCATGGCAACACTCTTAGCGCACTCAAAACTTAGTTTCATACTTAGCATTCTACACCAAAGATTATTTAATTCCACATGACTCACCCTTCATATCACATACTCATACATAATCTTAATCTTACTATTCCTACTTCATGTCATAATTCATACCTTAGTTACCCTTAGTCATACGTACAGATAGCTACTAAATCAGTATTGCTGATCTCTCACTAAAAGTGGTGAATGTTACACGTCGTACCTACTGGGGTAGTAGTGAGTACTCTCACAAAATATACTTGGGTGAGTACTAGCCAAAGAATTAGTTTCTCACAATCACTGCAGAGATATTAGTAGTAGATATCGTATGTGAACACTGCCAGTGTGATGAGTTCTTACTCATTGGAGCTAGTCATATAATTATATATACTTTATTAATATATATATTTATATATTTTATATTATATATATTATATTATATATTAATTATATATTATATGTGTATATATTTTAAAATATTTATATAATTAATTATATAATATAGGTATTAGGTAATATATAACAACTTATAATTATATTTTCAGTTATAACTTTAGTAGGGTATGCGATCTCTAAATAACGTAGTTGGAGATACGCTGGTATAGCCTAAATATATATATATTTTTATAAATACTTCATACTTGTTTACTAAGTATTATATGCTCAGCTCACCATATCCAATACATATTGATATTTCATAGCTATACGTCGAACTCTTATCTGGAATTAAACTCGAATCTTCATAATACTTAACTTTATATTTTGGTTTATGTTTCACTACTAATTCCTTAACAGTGATTATATTATATTTATTACATTATATCCTTGTGACTACAAACCTTAGTATCTATTAACCTAATAATTACCTCTCAAAATACTTTCTTCTCACAGATTTTACTCCACACAAACCAATCATAATCTATATATATTATACAGTCTGATATACATTATATAAAGAAGTACACATACACCACTTCTTTATTCTACATTTCGTCCAGTCATTACTTTAACTATACCTTCTCACCCGCTTACCCTCTAACTTAATTCTTTCATCAAGCCCCATTACTCATATATGAGTAATGAATAAATATACTCATATATGTATGATGTATACAATGACAACAACATTGCGCGCCTTGACCATCATACGGTGCTGAACTAGTATAATATTCAAACCCTATCCAGTTGCTTCCCACTCCACTGATTATACACCTGTGACTTGACATACTCGTCTACTCTGAAGCACTACCACCACACAAACACCTATTACATTCACTAACACTGCCAACGAGCTAGTTTATCTCTTTCCCTATAAGAAAACACATACTATTCACGCCTCTTGCAAGCCAAAAGAAGAGAGAGAGAGAGATAGAGAGATATGAATAATTAGATAGATGAGATGATAGATATAGATGAAGTAAGAAGTAAGATAGAGAGAGATGAGTAGAGAGAAGAAGAGAGAGAGAAGAATTATATATTTATTATATTTTCTTACTCATTATGTACTTATCATAATTTATAAAAAACTACGATCAACTAACATCCTCTATAACCATTTCTAAATTTACTTTGTCTTTCAACAATTACTCAATCAACAGTTACTCGACGCACTCTTTCAACCAAAATACTAGCACATAACTTCCTTATTAACACTCAAAAATATTAAATCACCCTATATATAATATATTAAACATACAGATTTCACCACGTGATATTTCTAACTCACTAATTTATCTCTCACTATCAATGCTTTATTATTCAATTTCACCATGTTCATCCAAGTTATATTATCCACCTTAATATATGATTACTTATGTACTTGATTTTACATTTAAAATTCTTTAAACTTTTAACACTCTGGCCTTATACCTCCTCTCACTTCTATTTTTTTTCCATCTCTCCTAAAAGTATTTTATACTTACTTATACACCATTACAAAACCCATACATATTTACACTTAATCTTAACCAATATCTAATTTAAACTGACTCTCTAAAATTGACAAATGACAGTCATTTCGAAGTGTTCTCTCCACGCTTTCCTTAGGTCCATTTCATCAGTCACGAAAACACCATCCCTATTCATTATTCTTTGAAGATACCCCTTATTCTCTTTTTTAACCTTTCTTATTTCGTGATCCAGAATATCTATCCTATTCCCTTGTAATGATGCCTCAATCATATTTCATCCTTCCAATAACTGCTAAGTTACTTCTTTTTTTACCTCCGTTAGTATGTGACAAACTTTCAGTGATCTTTCATTTTTCCTCCTTACATATATTACTCACATACACCTTTTACTTATTCACGTAATAACCTCTATAATTCATTGGTCATTTAGCACATTCAACCTCGACTTTTTTTTTTTAACAGTATTTTTTTTTCGTTAAACCATTACACTTTAATTAGCTTACTATATACTTCATTTATATTTTATAGACACATGCCCAACTATAAACTATCTCCTACTAGTACTAAGTTAACTATAACAATATACTTCTCTTCAATTTTGTGCTGTTCAGAATTGTTCCAGTTGACATTACTTATGGTTACTCAACTTGATATTTTGTATATGCTATGATGAGTTTTTCATTCATATCGATATATTTATATATACCACATAGATTACAGATTTAGCTTCTACACTTCCTAATTCTCAATACTACTTTCCTTCTCTTTTTTTCTTTCATATTCCATCAACCCAAGACCCAACTAACTTAATTTTACATATATAATTTATAAATAATCATAAAATCACATATAATGCATACATGATATTTCCACATGAGCTCAAACCTCACGTCACTGATATCTAACTATATTATTTCATTATATAATGTTTCAAACATCTCTTTCTTCAGCTAAACACAATAAATCAATCGTATATTCTTTCAACTTCGACACCTACTCATCTTACCTGCAGCAATAACTTTACACTGATATTACTTATTTAATACTTCTTTTCTCGGACACGTAGTATACACACACATACAATCTATCTTATCTCACAGGAATATCCAATCCCTCTTTCATTAACTCATTCTCAATTTTTCTCCTTACAACACACAAATGAACAATACTTGTTGATACTATACCCTTCTTTACTCGAGTCACCGGATCCAACCACAATATTACCAAACACTAATTAATCTGGAATGATCCTACATTCACAACCCATGGATCCAAAGTAAATTCATTTATTAGATTATATATATTTAATACTAGAAGAGTTCTCAGAGCTTTCAGCACAACACTCAACCACTACAGATTTCCTTTGAAAAAATGTGGAAGAATAGAATAAAGTGTGAAAGAGAAGAAAACCTTATTGTGATGTATGGTTCCTACAACATACAATTGAGTGAGAAAGATAATCTTGGTATAGTTGAAATTGGTACAACTGCAGGATTTGCAATAAAGAAAAAAAAAAAAAAAAAGCAAAAAAAAACAAGCTTGATTTTCTTCTTTTTTCAACAATAACCGCCTGCCAACATCAACAAACACACGCATCATTGTTGCAACTAAAAAAGATTGTTATTAAGGTTAAATGAAAAGCCGATTTGTTACATTGGTGGCTCCGTAGTGTGCTGGACGGACCCTATAACAATTATTCATCTTATTATTCACGATACTAACTTACCTCTCTTGCTCCTCTCTCTCTCTCTCCTCCTCTCTCTCTCTCTCTTCTCTCTCTCTCTCTCTCTCGCTCTCTCTCTCCTCTCTCTCTCTCCTCTTCTCCTCTTCCTCTCTCTCTCTCTCTCTTCTATTATTCTATATAATTAATCTCTTTCATTTTTCTTTGTACTTTTCTGATATTTGTATATGTATTTCTATGTTTGTAACATTCTATCAAATGGATATCTTGAATATATATATATATATATATTAATATATATCATTATATATATATATACATATATATATATATATACTATATATATATATATATAATATATATATATATTACTATATATATATAGTATATATATATATATATATATCTATATATAATATATATATACTATATATATAATATATATATAATATATATTATATATATATATATATATATATATACTATATTATATATATCATATAATCATTCATCAATCACAGGTTTTTTTTTTTGCATAGACTTAGTTGGTTGCCATATATTATAATATATATATTTATATATATATATATATATATATATATATATATATATATATAATATACTCAGAGAGAGAGAGAGAGATATATTGGTTCGCTTCTTGGTGGCCTAGCCCGGGCTTTAATAAATCGTATTTTGTTTAACAAGGATAAAAAAAAAACATTACAAGATAGCTTTGGTGACATGTTGAACTGATCATTAAAGATTATTTATTTTTAGTCTAAATGAAAATTTAATTGCCAAATTTTCATTGATTGTATATTTTAAACCTTTTTCTGTATTAATTTGTGATTTTTTTTTTTTTTAATATTCATTGTCTTAGATATTTTAAGTTCAGTGCCATTCGAGTATCCTGAGGTTATCCCTTGGACCTTCCTTGAGGTTTATTGCCTTGGGACCTTCTGCGGTTATCCTTGGGAAACCTAAGTCCATCCTTGCGACGCTTCGAGGTTATCCTTGGGACCTTCTGAGGTTATCCTTGGGACCTAAGTCCAATCCTTGGGACCTAAGTCCAATCCTTGGGAGCTTATGAGGTTATCCTTGGGACCTAAGTCCAATCCTTGGGAGCTTCTGAGATTATCCTTGGGACCTCCTGAGGTTATCCTTGGGACCTAAGTCCAATCCTTGCGACCTTCTGAGGTTATCCTTTGGCAACCTTCTGTTTTTTTTGGTTTGAGGTTAAAATTTTCCCTTTTGGGGCGGGGGGGACCCCTAAGTCCATACTTCTACCCTACGGAAAATGTTTATAGGAGAATTTTTTTTGAAGTATCACTTAAAGTTAACCCTTTACTTCCCAAATTATGATTTATGATAAAAAAAAAAAATTCTTTGTGAATTTCTATTCTTGAGGCCTTTAATTTAATATATATTCGATGGAAATTTTATTAAATTTATTGTAATTAAAAAAAAGAAATTTAATAGACGAATTCAACATAAATAGAGATTTTTCGGAATTTAATTTAATTTTTATTAAAAAAAAAATTGATAAAAAATAACATTTAAAATTTAGTGTTTCTTTTCTTTCTCAAAAAAATTTATTCATTCAAATAAGGGCTGCGGAGTCGGAGTCGAGATAACTTTTATGTGGGGAGTCGGGAAGCCGGAAAGGACAATAATGTTATGATGGTCGGTCCCCGGAACCGGAGGCGGCAGCCTCATACTTTAATTTTTTTTTTTTTAAATGATGGAAACTGGACCCTGAGGTTTTAAAGGAATTTTTGTAAACTGGTGGAACAAAGAGTCGGCCACGGGTATTTTAAAAGTGCTGGAAGCCCGGTGTCCGGAGATCAGCAAAAACGAAAACTTACTCGGCGAGGTCCTCATCCTTGAATTTTAAAGAGAAACAACCTAAGATAAATATTTCACATTACAAACATACAACGTTCCTCTCCTATGCTGCAATACCTAAATTAAACATGCAAAAACATTAATTTTTAATTTGAATGTGAATCGAAACGGTTCCCTTTCCCTTTTATAGATATTTCAAATCTCCCATTCTTCTTGTACATTAACTACTTCTATTTATCGTAAACCCACAAATACTTTGCCTGGAACTAATTTTTTTTTTTAGTTCTACCACCCTTTCTCATAAAATCTGCTGCCTCAAGTCCCGCATACATAGAGCTTATTACATTTGTTTAATTCATCGAGGAAAACTCGCCTTCCTCATAAATTTTCCATTTTAATCTTTTCTTTCTAACCTTTTCAATAAACTTGTTGTCCACATTTCTCAACAACATCTATCCCCCTAAAATTACTCAATGGATGTTCCTAAATGTTCTTATGCTAGTCCTTCTTACATTGTGACTCTTGTCATATGATCTCCAACTTCCAAAATTCGAAATTCATTTCCACAGGAAAACACTTTCCACAATGTTATTGTTTCTTTGCCTCTTTTAATAATAATCACTCGAGCGGTAGCTTTTTTAAGAATAAAGAAAGTATTATCATTTGCTTGTGGTTTTAGGTCGTTTATAAATACAGATTGTGCCGACTGTAATGTCCGATTATGTATAGGCCAACCAAGCCTAACAGCTTAAGATGCAGAGCCTTCATGATATAGGCATTTCCTCTGTGTGCTTAATCTCCTATTTCCTCAAAACCAGAGAAATTCAGCTATCAGAGATCATTCCAATCCCTACTAAACATCCTATATCCATCAAACACTTTCTCATTCTTCCAAACATTTTCTTTACTGACGAAAGAACTTAAAATTTTTTACATTCCTTATACATAAAAACACATAAACCCACACTTAATATCCATAATTCTTCTTTGGCACTTTAAATGCTCCATTTTTTTCCTTTCTTCTCTCCTTTTCTTTCTCTTGGCTCCCATTGCTTTTCTGTTCTTATTTATTTATTGTCTTGTTCTATCCCGTACCATTCCATTTACTATTCGGTTATCTTTGTAAAATAGTAATCTTTTAGTTCAACTAATCCACTTATTTACACATTCATAAACTATATATTGAATTATACTAATAAGATTTTACATAAAATCTTTTTCTAATATCCAATAAACATATTTTAGTATAAAATTATAATATTATATAAGGTATTATTTGTTCAATTTTATTTTTGGCCATTGAACAAGAATATATTGTTTAACGTATCTAATACATACCTTTAGACTCTACTCATACTTAATATTTAGAACCATTAGTATACTTACTATGATACTTATATATTCACAATTACTAAATAATCTACTACTAACCTATTGTGTTTTAATACAATAATCACTCTCCTCAGAATATCTTCAACTTCTTATATTCATCTGCTCCATCCGTATTACCAATCTTATTACACTTACAAGCACACACACGCCATTTACTCCATACACATAATAAACGTCCTTCACCGCTAATACCTTTCATCTTAATGTTTCATTCATCTATTGCTATTGTCTTAAATTACTCACTTTATCTAAATATACTAAATACATTCGCCACCTCACTCACTATTATTTCTCACTACTCTAACCATATTCTTCTCATAATTCATAATACATTCACATCAGTTATACCCATATACGATTCATATACACAGTTTTAGATATATATAATTAAAAACCAGATAAGTGAATACTAAAGCGAATCGCTACGGCTATAGGTGGGTAACCTACCTGAGTCCGAGGTTAATGCAAACTACGCAATCCATCTAATAAGGTGAGGTTGTTAAAATAAGTTATTAGGTAATGATTTATGAGATCTAAACCATAAATCTACCTATTTGTACTTTATTTAGTATAGCTCTCATGATACGCAAGAACGTAAGCGTGACTTAGTTTAGTGAATATCCTGTATTCTATCAACTCAATAAACAGGTATATATATATATATAATATATATGTTATATAATATATATATGTTAATAATATTATATATAACAATATAATAAATAATTGATATATAATAAATACATATTATAAATATAAAATTTATGGGTAAGTAGATGTACATAGAAATTGAGTATCTAATTAACTTTATGGTAATAATCTAGATTTCCACTGACTAAAGTATATTTATGTAAATGAGTTTAAAAAATTACCAAAAATTAAATAAGAAATAAATACTGTTTTATAATAAAGATAAAAAACTTAAGGAATATATACACAATGGCACAAAACGTATCCAAAAGTAGTAATCATCAAGCTCAAATTGATATACTCTATAATAATTTATTTATATAGTATAAAATCATATTCTCCAATGTTACGAGAAATTTAACATTTATTATGCTTCATATAAGATTAAAAGAAAATGTCTGTTAATGTAATAAATAAGTGGAAATATTTATAGGGTGTTTACTACCCAATAAAAATTAAATATTCGAAATTATATATTCTTACACATTTCCATACTTAAACATCCCGTACTAATATAAATCAGAACTATAGATTAAATATACTCTCACTGAGTATTAAATAATTGGTTGTTTATTAAAAATAAGTCTCAACAAATTCTATAAATAACTCACCCTATATAAAGTCACAGAACCAATATATAAACAAACCAAAATTTTTTTACGAATAAATAAGTATATTGTGCAGAGTAATTAGAATAAAAACTAAAAGACTGACATCATTTCATAATATGATATCCTCTTGAAATAATAATGATGTATAACAATACATTCCAAATTATCATGATAATTGATCTTTAAATAAATTAAATTAAATAGTAACAATTATATAAATAATAATAATTAAATATGAAGCTAAATAATAAATATATTTAATTTGACATTTGTTTTATTGAAGTTTAGTACACAAAATATAATAATAAAAATAATAAAATTAAAAATTATAAAACACTAAAAAGCCATTTTAATATCTCTCTATCT
>JABUQX010062968.1:0-35721 GCA_015478945.1 Trachelipus rathkii | reverse complement strand
AGAAAATTGGAGGAAGACAGCAGAGGGATATGTGGTGGACGGATGAGGTGAAACAAGTTATAAAAGATAAAACAAATGCGTTTAGAAAATGGATTAAGAGAAGAACCCCGGAGACTAGATTGGTATATGCAGAAAAGAGGAACATAGTTGAAGAATAAAGAGATGTTAAAAAAGATGCGTAGGAGATGAATAAAGACCAGCTGAGACGAGACATGAGTGAATAATAAATAATTTTAATTAAATTAATAGAGGAAATTTAAAAGATACGCCGCAGCATCAGGCGCTCTGTTTGGATGAAATGGAATGCTACTGGTGAAACTGAGGAGGTCGAAGGTAGGATGGAGGGAATACTACCGGAATTATATAAAAAAGAGGAGGAGAGAGAAAGAGGAAACAGACACGAATGATTGCATGCGGTAGAATTGAGGGAGAGTCTTCGACGATAACATGAAGGAGGTTAGTGTGGAATTAAGATCGAATGAAGACGGAAGAGCCCAGGTTGGCGGGACGTTTGCCTGTAGAAGTACTTTAATGTGGAAGAGATGGGGAAGTGGAGGCTGAAATTGTTTAATGGTTTTGGAGGGAGAGAGAATTGTCGTTTATATAGTGGCGACTCGCGCGCGAGATATCACGTCTCTAGTGTCTCAAATATTAAGAAGGGGTTTTAGGATGTCTTTTAACAACATATAGAGGAATACCTTGCTTAAGCAATGCAAGTAAAGTATATGAGAGGAATTGGAAAAAACTAAGAGAGAACTTGTTGTGAGGGTGATAAAGTCTAAATGTTACAGTAGAGTGTGAAACTTTTAACCATGGATAGATATGGAACCGCCTTGATTTCGATATTCAGCTTTAAAATGATACTCTGTGTGTGGGAAGTTGAAGTCTAGATCTACTGATTTTTGTATACTCTCTTCACTTCGCGCTACAAGCTTTTGGACACGTGCTCTGAGTAGACTCGCTGGGGAAGCTTACTCACTTACACGTTCTTGGGGTGCATTAAACAGCTTGTAAAGTTTTCTTTTTATTTCCTCTTGACATCATATGGCCCTCGTATAATCTGTAGATCTTTCTCAATAATTTGTGGGTGCGTGCTTCACAAAAAACGTGCTTCCAGTTGCAAAACCTTAGGAAAATAATTCATCTTGAATATCGTTAGTTGCTTTCCTTTATATCCTTATATTATTAATTATATTATATATTTTATAGTATAAATATAATATAATATACTAATAAAATATATATATAGTATATAATATATATTATATATAACTATATAATATTATATATATATATATATAATATATATATAACTCTATCAAAATATTTACGTGCGAAGACGAAGTGAATTTGGAGCAATTGTTGGTGTAACCATGGTAACAAATTTAGTTTGTGAAAATACTGAAACTGATTCGCCTTGGTTTTCTGCGTTAAACAATATATAGTATATCTGTTCAAAAGTCATCAAGTTTAAGTTTCTTTCTATTTTTTATCTCTAATCCTAAATATCAGAGCTATACAATAAAAAAAATGAAAAATATGACAAAAAATTTGCTTGAATGCTGTGATTATTATGTGTGAAGAGTAGGAAAATAAGCAAGTCTCTCTCTCTCCTGCTCCTCTCTCTCTCTCTTCTCTCTCTCTCTACTCTCTACACACCACACCCCAACGCAACACACACACCCTCCCCCCCGCACAACACATTACACAAGGCTTAAATTTCCGGCTTTATAAATCCTGTAAAGCGAACGATCCCTTTGCTGTCGCGCACAGATTTTTATTGCTTGTTGAAATTCTCTTGTATGACAGACTACATCGTACTTGATTTTATGAGTGTGTACTTCCGACTCTTTTCCTTCTTTATCTTACTCTTCTAGCTCGTAAGTGTCGCTCTCCCATAATATTAGATTATTACTATATCTAATAGTATATTATATAATATATCTTATATAATTATATATTATATATAAATTATATATATATTATATATATATATATATATATATGTATATATTACCTATTATATATTATATATATTATATTAATATAATAATAATATAATATTATATACTATACATATTTTATATCTATATATATATATATTATATTATATTATTAATTTGTTTGAGGCGCCATCTATAAAACTAAGATATTATGCAGTCTTATGGCTCCGAGTTACGCGAATGAGCTAAGCTCGTCAGTATGAGAACGAAACTCTTGCTTATTAATAGGTAGTCTCTGCTCTTATACATCGTAGAAAATGTGTGCCTCATAAGTAATTAGCCGTTAGTTAATTCGTAATTACTACTTCATATCTATCGATTGATGTTATCTTTTTCGGTGTTTAGTGTGTGTGTCAATATATCTTAAAAACCTCGTCTGGCAAGATATAAGGTTCATTTTTTATTTTGCCAAGATTTAGGGGCAAGTGTCCCTGCCCCCCTGCCCCCCTACCCCCCTGCCACATCATATAATATATATAAATATATATATATCATATATATATATATTATTAATATATATATTATATATATATATTTATATATATATATATTTATATATAGACAAAGTTAACTAACGCCACACGGCGGGCTCGGGATCAAAAAAATTTCCAAGGTAGCATCATGCATACATAAATAGATGTTCTAGGGGGCGAAATGAATTTTCTTTTTACCTGTTCTAGGGGCCAAATTAATATATATTATTTGGAAAGGTATTACACACAATGTAGGGGCAGTCGGGCCGACGGGGACACAGGGGGACGTTTTCCATTACTGTAGGGAGGGAACCCCCGCGACACCCAATACCAAAGAGCGGGGTTCCGGAGACCCCCCGGGAGGGGGAAATAGTCCTACCCCGTAGTTCCGGAAGGCGAGAGACCCCGACTCCTGCCATCGGTGCGGTATATACCCTTGGAAATTCTGAATTAAAAAAAACAAAAACAAACTATACTAGAAAGATTATTTTAACGAGTAACGTATAAAAGGTCTTAAAAAGGCTCTTCAGTATTACTATAATTATTTAACATTTTTTTTTTTATTTTCCTTACTAAATTTTACCAGGATTCCAAAATTCTTTTCCCTGTAGCTATGTAGTTTTTGAGGAATGTTTTATTGTTTTTTTTTCATTCGGACCCTAAACGTCTTATTTATTGTTCAATAGAGGCTACCTGGGAATTTGTTTTTTTGATTCCAGAGCTCCCGTTCACATGTAGGGCGTTAAGAACTGATTCCTATATGATATATTATATATATATTATATATTTATATATATATATATTACTTGGAAGGTTAATGCACTACAAATATATATTAAGATATATATTACTTCTGCCACAGCAGCAATTTTACTACTCGTGCCTCTCTCTCTCTCTCTCTCTCTCTCCTCTCTATATATATATATATATATTATATAATTATATATATATTATATAGTAAGTATATATATATATATAATTATATAATATTCTTATATATATAATATAATATATATACGATTTTAAATAAAATAAAATACTTAATCTCTCCCTTTTTATACTTAAAGCGATGGATCAAAAAGTAAACTACCAGATGCCAAGGCAAACAATATACAATTTTTATAGGGAATATTATCACGGCGCATCTTCCGCTATTTGATTTGCGTCACGAATAGTTCGCATTTTTTTAATGATGAAAAATCATTATGTAACTAGACTTAGCTTTTTGTTTCAATTTACATAATATTTTATTTTATTCAGTAATATTTTTTAATTTAACAATTTTGCAAAAAAAATGAGGAATTTTATTCTTAGGAATTATGATATTTGTAAAGATTGATCGTTTCTCTAATGTTACTCGTGTAAACACGAGTACCGAGTATAGGAGTCGGCTCTGAATATATATATTCATATATATATATATATCATATATATATTATATATAATAATATATAATAATTATATATATATATTATAATATATATATTATATATATTACTATATATATTATATATATATATTATATAAAATATTATCTATATATATATATATATAATATATATATATATATATCAGGTGACTCCTATACTCGTGGCTACTTCGTGGCTTTAGCACGAGTTACATTAAAGAAACGATCAATCCTTTACAATTATATATATATTATTTATTACTAATAATAATATACTCATATATTATAGTATATATATATATTTATTATTCATATATATATATTAATTCTATATTTATATATATTAATTTATATATATATATATATTATATTATATTATATATATTATTTATATATATATATAATATAATTATTTATAAATATAATATATATATATTATATATATACTATATATATATATTTATATAGTCAGCGTTAGAATTTAGCCGTCATATGTATTCATTAAAAAACTATAATGTACAGTTAAAAAGAATTGCATTTTTTGGAATTAAAACAGAACATAAGTTTTTTTAGTTACGTGCATGTTGCTTTTTGGAGGCTGACACATATATATTATATATAAGATTATTATATATATATATAAATATATATATATATTATATATATATATATATATATAAATATATATATATATATATATATAATATATATAGTATATATATGTATATATATATATATATATATTTATATATATATATATATAGTATATAATATATATATAATATATATATTATTATATATATATAATATATATTATCTATACTATATTATATTATTATATATATATATATATATATATATAATTTATATATATATATATATATTATAATAAATATATTAATATTATATATAATTATATATTATAGAATATTAATATATTATATATATATATACTATAAATAGTATATATATATAATATATATATAATATATATATATATATTTATATAATATAGCCATATATTATATAATATATATAATGATATCATATATATATATTATATTAATATAATATAAAATATATTTATATATATATATATATATATATAATATATATATATTATATAATTATATATATATAATATATATATATATATATAGTAGGCGCACTAGACTTTGCGGGCCTGGCCGGCCAATGGCAGCCCTAGGGTCCTGGGAGGTGTTATTCTTAAGAAAGATTACATTAAGATATATTAAAGTATTAATTTTAACACCACACACAGTATATATAATATATTATATATATATATAATATATATAAATATAAAAATATATAATATATAAATTATATATTATAATAATATATATTATATATATAATATAATATACTATATACTATATATAATATACTATATTATATTATATGTGCATTGTGCATACAACTGAATAATAATAAAAATAATTTTCATTAATTTTCCTGTACCTTGTTTATGGTTTTTATTTGTTACGTGCATTGCCATTCCTACACGAGAAGAAATTTGAGTCTATGAAACAACTTCTAATAAAATAAAAAAAAACTATATCTTGTTAATATTAAATACATAAATAAGTGAAATAAATGTTATATCATAATATTGATTAATTTTTATTAAAATCATTATTATTTTAATTATACCTACCTATTAATCGGTTGGCTATTAATATATTGGCTTAGTGTATTAAATAATAACTAAAGAATAATACCAATAAAATAGGGTATTGTAAAGAAGGAAATATAGTGAATGAGCAGGCAAGTCTGGGTTCACTTGAGCTACTTCGTGAGAGACGCTTATGAGATATAATAGTGTATAGACTTGATTTTACTCACCTCCCCTACCTCGAAGGATAAGTGTCTCACGGAAACCCCGCTCTTTGGATATTTTAATGGCATGTCGCATATTGGCAGTGATTTACTATCCGTCCCCTCCCCTTATAGGTGGGTAATAGGATTAAACGTTCTTTTCACCCCTCTCTCCTCTATAATTAATATTTCAATCACTCACGTAAGCTAAAATATAATAATTATAGATTTAATAATATAATAATATTATGAATATATTTATATATATAATATATATATTTATATATAAATATTTAATATATTTTAATATATATATATTATATATATATAATATATATAATCTATAATTTAATAATTATTGATGAGAATTAAGTATATTATATAATATTATTAAATATATATATATATATATAATATATATTAGGAATAGAAGATAATATTAATTAAAATATTATATATATATATAATATATTATATAATACTTTATATATATAATAGTGTATATTGATATATATATAACTAATTTATATATTTAAAATAGTTATGTATATCATATAGTATATTTTGAATTTAGAAGCCCCCTAGTATTAATAAATATATAGGTTAATATGCTAGGTTTAATTTATTTTATATAGTGTATTAATATATATTATATATTGTGATTTAATAGGATAGTGTTAATGTTAACAATTATTTGTAAGTTAATAGGTTTATATTATATATTATATATATTATATTTATATATATTATTTATATATAGTTCTTATATATATATATATATATTATATCTATAAATATATGTTTTATAATTAAATTATTATATATATATATATATATATTAAGTTATTATATATAGTGGCGGCACATAGACTTTGCGGGGCTGGGCGCAATGGATCCCTAGGGTCCTGGGTGGAGGTGTGTTTTCTTAGAAGCATACATAAGTTATATTAAAAGTATAAATTTTTTAAACACACACACAGTATCTATTACATTATTTATATATAGGTAATTATATATACGGTAATAGTGTTAATGAGTATTTACTACCAATAAAAATTATATTAGTATATATATATACTACACAACTATTATAAAATATATTATATACAGATATGGCGTAATAATATCAATTATTAATATAATAATTTTATAACGCTCTACGCTCGAATAGAGAATGAATTTAATTTTCTCACTCTCGCTGAATTGAATAAAAGATTCATACTCTCAATATTAATATTCTGCCCCTTTGATACCTGTATGGTTTTTTTGTATACGTTTAGCATGTGATTTGACATTTTTTCTGGAGGTGACCTAAACATATAATATTATATATATATATATATATATATATAATATAATATATATATAAATTCTTAGATAAATAATTTTTTATATTAATATATTATTATTAATATTTAATATATATATATTTAATATATATATATACTTATATAATTATATAAGTAATTAATATATTTTAATATAAATATAATATATAGATATTTATATATTAAATTAATAATTAAATTAATAATAGTTTTAATTAATATATATAAAATATAATAACATTATATTATATATAAAATAATGATTTTAGATATATTGTACCGTCGTGTAGGATTTAAGGGAGTATATATTTAGACCACTAACAGATTATATATATAATAATAAATTAATCAAAAATAATAAATAGAGAGCCTCTAAATGAATTAGTTCACCAATGAATATATATTTTTTAATAAGATTTGAAAAATTTCAGTTTGACATTTTTTGTTCACATTTTTTTTTTTTTGTGATAATTTTTCGCATATAATAAACAAAAGATTATAATTGATATTATTTATTATATTTACTTTACTACATATATATTTATAATTATATAACAATAAATATAATTATATTTATTAACTTAGAATATAAATTATAAATAATAATTATATATTAATATATATATATTAGATTCATAATATATACATATAATAAAAATAATTAAATTAGTATTATAACATATAATGAAATAAACAATACTTTAATAAATGGTTGAAATCTGATTATAAATATAATATTAATGATATTAATATATAAATACAATATATTCTAGATGGCATATAATATAAATTATAATAATAATAATAAGTAGTAAATAATAAAATAAATTATAAGAAAAAAAAATAAAAATATTAACTTATATAATAACGGTAGCAATAGTAGTATATAGTACTTATATAAAATACGTGATATATCGCTACTTTAGGCATATAATATATATATATATATATATTATCAGAAATTACTCAATATTTCTAATAAGGATATTAGAAGTATAATAACATATTAATACTATATATATTATACTATATATTAAATGATAATATAATAATTAATAGTAATAATATAATAATGATATATATATATAATAATGATTAAATAAATTAAATAATATAAGTTGATTCATAGGAGAGCAACGATACGACATTTTAGCGGGCTATGAGGTCAGGCAATTAAATGGCAGGCTCCCTGATAGGTCCTGGGAGGTGAATGGTATTTCTTAGACAAGCATATTAAAATAAAGTATAATACAAAGGTAATTAACATTAATTAAAACTACACACAGTATCATAATTATTAGATTATAAGGTATCTAAAGAAGACATAACCAAGATTATAAGAATAAGATTTTTATTATTTAACTATACTGAATAACTAGATCATAATTAAGATTCGTAATTACTGCTATTTATACTTAATACAAGTAATAAATTATAAATAAAGATTATTATAAATAAAATAAAGCAAATTACTATTTTTATAATATAATAATATAAATAATAAGATAATAATAATAAATATACATGTAAGAATAATAAACAGATAATAAATAGAAGTATAATTTTGATAAACCTACTCCTTTGGTACTGCACACTATACAAATACCCATTGACGCTCTCCAGTGATTAATTTAGATTTATTATTATTTAATTATCTCTAGCATACGCAAGAATAATAATAGCTAGTATTAATTATAATAAATAATATATAATAATATATAATAGTTATATAAAATAATTAAATATATTTAACAATAATATTACTTTAATTAATAGCCAGTAAATGAATAAGTAGTATTAATGATAGAGGGTGATGTAATATTTTAACCTAATTATTAAGATATTTGTTTAAAACTATATTATTTTAATATAATACGGTAATATAGACAGACATCAGTTTCGAATATGGGGTTATGTTAAGGATCTGTAATTGTCTTTATGTCTCTAATATTCGCAGCTCGAGGTTCCGTATATACTAATATATAAGCGTACGGGGTCTCTAAGGGACTATTTGTGACCAGGATCCTGCTCATCTCTCTGGAACGCACATGTATTTAATTATTTAATAAAGTTATATACGTATATATAAAATATAATGTATAATATATATTATAATAAATAACAAAAATCATTATTTCTCCTTATATATATATATTATGTAGATAAATAATATATAGAAAATATTGATATACGGAATAAATATAATCTATGATAATAACCCTCAATATTTTCCCAATAGGCTGTGAACAATATCATTGCAATTAGTAGAATTAAAAAATTTACGTATCTGAAAAAAAAAATAAAAGAAGTAAAGCATGGAAAATTAAAATATCAATAGGATATACTCATCATAGAAATCAATCAAATAAAATACAAAATAAAAAATTTAATACAAATACATACATAAAATAATAAAAATAATATACAAAATAACAATAAATACTATTAATTATCATGTTAATCATCATCAAAATTACATACAAAATCAATTTAAACATTAAATAATCAAAGAATAAATGAGAGAAAGAGAGAAAGGTATAAGAATGATCAGAACAAGAAGATAAAACAATAAGAAAAGTAAATAAAAAAGAAAAAAATAAGATAAGATAAGAGAAATAAAGTAAGAAATATGACAGATATATAGGTACGAAATAAGCGATGCTCCACCACTATAATCCAAGCAATCCAACTATATTTATAACTACCTATTATTACATCTATTAATTAGTAGAGATTCATCGTGCAGTATAGAATAATATCTGCTACCCTAGTAGACTTCAACGGGAATTCCAGCAAAAGACTGGAAAACCTCTTAAAACCCTATGGATACAATATCATCGCACTCAATATGTTAGTTAGGTCTCATATCCTCTTGTGCCTCAAAAGGCGGGCTCACCTATGTACAATTAATACCCCACTCACAAACTACCGATCAATATTCACTTCACTAATTATGTCACCCACTATTCATTTCTACAGCACTTGTCAATACTACGATTATCATCTCCTGCAGGCATTCCATTACATACATAGATCTAATAGCCCTATATTTCTTCTCCCTCGGTCCAATGAATTTACATGCAACTCAACACAATATATACACTCCCATATTAATACAAGTAAAAAAAAATAAACATAGGAATATATCAAATCCATCTTATACCCGCGTGGACCATAATTCAGCTCAACGTTTGCTTTTCTTTGATTATTCATCTTCATTAAATATAACTCATACATTATTTTTCAACAATACACACAACAATCTCTAATTGACGCTTTCATTCCTACATATTTATTCAGTTCTTTATACATAGTCTCAAGAGTACCGCCCTCTAGAATAATCCACATCGATATTATATCTATATATCGCTTCTTATTACTAGTCTAATAGTTTAGTGACTGCTGTCCCTTTCCAGACACAATCTTTTATCGTACTACTTGATACGAGTTAACATATAGGTAAAAACCATACCCTCAGTAATGAACTCCAGTGAGAGTCTATATGGACTAGTCCCTTTATATTCATTTCCACCAGAGAGATATAATTTGCATTAACAGACCAGATCGTTACTATTCGGACGTAACATAATTATTTTAATAACTGTATGACTATGCTATTTATACACGTATACTCACTAATCAGTAATCGAATAATCTTCAAAATTATTTCAAGTAAAAGTAATATTCTGAAATAAACTCGAACTTATTGGTTATTAATGATTATAAGAAGACTGTAATATTATACAGTACTATCTCACCATACACATAAAATACTTCAAATACAAATCAAAAAAGACATGTACTATATAACAGTCGACACATTAGGAGAAACGCACTGATCAATATTAAAACTACTTACATTGCATATCCACGAATAATACTATTAAAATTAACCCTCATTTGACTACGATGCCATACTGAGCGAATACTCAATCTTATCGAAAAAACATATACAGAGAATATATAGAGAAAGTGTGCTAGCACATATTTAAGAATCACAGAGATCATCACGCATCATATAATGAACGTTATGAGCACCAATCAACTACATATTACAGATCTCCCATGCATTGATCTTTAAGACAGCTAATCCACTGCAACTTATTCCAACTAGATCACAATCATTATAAATCTATAAGTCATAAGCTCAAGTCAACAGTAATCACAAAGATTGATACAACCAGGGAGACATATAAACATTGCTTATGCTCCTGCTCTACATCATAGTATAAATATTCAACCATCACTTTGACTCCATATAATAAATTACATTATACACAGCTTCACTTATACGTAAGACAGATATAACTATATATATATTCCCATTATTGCAGAGTATACATATACACGCATCGAGAGTAGTGAGAGAAATAAGATAGATACAACTAGACTACATTACGTAGAGCATTACCCTATATACAATAGATCGATCATTAAAACGCTGCTCTTAAAGTCAATGGAACGATATGATTGACATATACTTCTGCTTCCTCATAAAAAATATTCAGATTTCAATAAAAAGATAAAAAAAAAATATATATATAAAGAAGATAGAAGTATATTTATAAAAATACACTTAGTAATTATTATAAGGTATAAGGATATGTAAGAATTAAACTGGTATGGACCCCAATAATAGCTCCTGAAGAATAGTAATAAGTGGTATATTAAATATACAGATAAGGTATATAGAATAGTATAGATACTCGTAGGTACTCACTGGGTCATTATAATATACTATTAACTATGAAGAAATACCCTTACAATTACTGAACCTAAAGTATTAGGTATAAATATAGTATATGTATTATATAGTATAATAATATAAAATACATCATAATATATATATATAGTAATGAAAAAGCATTAAGATAAAAATAAATATAATACATAAATAAATAACAAATATAATAATAAGAATATATACTAATAAATATAATAGAAAAATAATTTGGTATCGCAGTTATGATAAATATCCTCCCAGTTTAGTATAATGATAACTCTCTCATAGTATAATGCGATATCATATATACGGCAGTCTCCTTTCGTTAATTATAGGCCTCTCCTAATCATATTCAGTATAGTAGTTAATTACTACTATATTATAACGTGATAGATGGGGTAATACTTAGAATCTATCATAGAATCGATAGTAATTATCTACATAAGAGTTTACGGTATTACGTGTAAATTACCTAGGATAATGTAGGTTATAGAGATAAGAAATAATAAGGTAGGTGGAGGAGATAAGTAATCTCAGTGAGTAGTATTTTGATTTAAACTGATATAATATTAAATAGACATAAAATATATAAAAAATAAATATATATAATATATAATATATATGTTTATAATTTATATATTCGTTAATTACTGGATTATGATATACAATTACTTTAAGTATTAGTAATATTATAATTATTAATATACATAAAGATAAATATACATATATAATAATTATATATTAAAATATATAATAAAAAAATAAAATAAAATTAATAAATATTATAGTAAAGCAGTTAAACAATTATAAAGATATATTATAAAATAGTAATTTGGATATAATAAATATAATTATGATAAACGAATTAGAATATTAATGTTTTAGCTAAATTATTATATAATTATTAGTATAATTCAAATTAGATAAATGATAAATTATGATATAAAAGTGATAAATGTTATTATTATAGTATAATATAATAATTTAAATATATAGATATAAAATAATTAAACATAAATAAATAGATAATAAAATTGATCGAAATGTAGATCCGTACATAGACGGGTAAAATAGGTATATTTATCGTTCGGTCTGTATGATAAATACGGAAACAAGGATATATGAATACATATATATATAAAATTTAAAATAAATATAGAAAAATAATATATAAAATAGTAGTAACATAGATAGTACACAGAAGTATATATATACAATCACAATATAAAAATATAAGGATTAAGAGTAATAGTTATGAAAAAAAAAAAAAAGATAATAAGAAAAATAAAAAAAAGATATAATGTAATTTTTGCTACTCGCTCTCGTCTCTCACTCCTTATTTATTCCCTATATATATTTTCTCCACCAAGATATAGAATAGTAACATTATTACGCTCGATAGGAAACTATTTGTATAAATCATAAAGAGGTTATAAATACTAATATAGATGATCACATACATGGAAATTGAGTGCATCCTAGTAAGTGATGAGTGCAGAGTATAGCTACCCTGTGTTAGATGGTGTATTTGTTCTTTATTTGGCTATATATTACATTTATTACTTACCTTAAAAACAGACAGACTCTCTATTTATTTTCTATGCCTTGTTTTTGTACTATACTTGAATAACAAAGGGGGGCTGAAGTGAGTGGCAATATATATATATATAATATATAAAAAACCCCCTTTTATAATATTGTTATTTTATTTTACGTATTATATAGAAGGTAATTTTACTCATATATAGTATATATTATTTACTTTCTAGTTACGTCACGTATATGCATACAGAGTGTACGAGCGATGTCTGTCGACTAAATTGTTTTTGCTTCTAGAAGCTCTATGTTTTCGTTTTTGAGGTTTTGATATACCGAGTGTTTGGTAACGTATGACAGGAAATCTCAACTTTCTTCAACACTTTAGCAACTATTGTACTCTTATGAAGTATGTCGATAGTTCGTTAAGCTAAGACATCAATTCTCGGGGTCTTAATTTATAGTATATACATATAATATAATATTATATTATATATAAAGTATATATGTAGTATATGATTATATAATACTAAAATATAACAAGAACTATTATGTACTATATATAATATACTATAAAATTAGTTAAATATTTAAGTAATATATATATATATATATACTATATTAAATTGCTTATAGTTGGTAAAATTCCATGTGTCCTACAACCAAACTCAACCATCCCTAAATCACTACAATTGTTCTCCCAATCTGTTATATACGATATATTTACTTTATCTCACTAGTATTGCGTCGATAAACTGTGACCTACAGATACTCAATAAACTTACTCCTCTGTAATTAGAGCACTCCTGTTTCCTTTTCCTTGTATAAATTGGAACAAGACTAGAGTCTTGCCAATTTTAAGGTATCTCGCATCTTATCGTGCACCAAACATTGAATAATCTCATCAGCCATTCCACGATACTGTTTCCTCCCTTTTTCAACATTTATACTTGTATAAAATCCAACCCAGAAGGAAGAGCATAATAATAAAAATAATAATAATAATAATATATAGATAATAATATATAATAATAATAATATAATAATAATAATAAAATAAATAATAATAATAATACAATAATAATAATAATAATAATATAATAATAATAATAATGAATAATATATATAATAATAATAATTAAATGAATAATCGTAAAAACAATTAATTGCAAATCTTAATAATAATTAAATAATTATATAATAATAATAATAATATAATAATAATATAGTAGAGAGAGAAGAAGAAGAATAAGAGATAAGAAGAAGAAGAAGAAGAAGGTAATGAAGCGAATAATAATAGAGAAGAAGAAGAAGAAGAAGAAGAAGAAGAAGAACGGAAGTAAGTAATTGGTAGTAAGTCGGAATTAACAACACCAAAAAACCTTTATTAATTATTTACCTCTTCATAAAAGGATTTCTGGATTACTCTGTCTTTTGATAAGGCTTTCGAAAGAGCTGCGAGTAGCGTTTTCCAAAGCGAAAATTGTGTCTGAGAAATAACAAATGTTCATAATCTGTTCGTTCAGAGTTTAATTTCCTTTTACAAGTCGAGAGCACGATTATATGCCGCTCTGAAAGGGGAGAAATTTACATAATTATTAATAACACAAACTTCAAATATTAGTAATTTATAGTTAAAATCAAGCTTTTTTACGGCGTGTAATTAAACACTCTTTTACGCCTGGCATTTGTGGTACTTCGCCTAGGTTCAGCGTATATGATTGTGAGAAGATAATAATATATTTGTGTACTCTTTTAACTTTGTGAATTGAAGATACATGTAGTGATGATCACAAGTCATGTTGCGTGAAATATTCTGCGAAATACTATTATATCTTTGCCCGTGTTAGAAATGGACGTTTCACTTGCTCTTGATCGAGTCATAATAAAGTGAAAGTCAAATTTACGGCGAAGTACGAAGTGTAGTGCATCGTGAGGACGGGGAAGAATTAATATAGAATAATAATTGTAATAATTATATAAAACATATAATAAAGTGACAAATATAAACAAGCACACATCTAATTCAACAAATCAAAGAACCTACTCAACACACCACCAAGTCCCTCATATCTCACTTACCATCTATGCAGTATTTTACTCCCGCAATTACGACGCACTGACCCGCACATGGTCTCCTCCGAAACGCACAGCACGCTCACAGCCTCGTCGCACGTACACAAACTTAGCTCAACCGGCATAGAGTTGCGACACGGTCTATCCCATCCACAACCAAATAGGCCGAACAATATGATCGTAAATCTACTCTTGCCCGCAAGCTCGTGAACCCTAAGGAAACATGCTAAATAACAGAAATGTCCTTTGATAAATAGATCTCCCTCGTAGTCATAAATCTACCAACCCTACTGCTTGTTATCCGCTCATGAGCAACTTTCATATATGTTCAAGCTTATATTCGTGAATAAATCGACTAACGGGTTTGTATAAGCGATTCTAAGTCAGTTGTACATTCATATTCTTAGTGTCAGGTTCTATGATTTGTTGAGTCCGATTGAGATTGATGTCAAGAACTTGTGGATGTACGCTCTCTAGCAAATTATCCTGGTTCTCGAGTATTATATAAGACGATGCTTATTTTTATGTTGAATGTTATATTATCCTGATATGACTGAAATAATTGCTATTAGCTTGTAAGTACAATTTTATGCCAGATTAGAGATCATGAAGGGTGAGGAGGATAGAGAGGGGAGGGGGGTGGGACGGAGTTAGGTTTGATTTACGTCGAATTTTACTGCTTTGGGTATCAGTACAACTAAATTACACTTGTGTACTAATGATATTTATAGTGTCTCAAAAGACACTATATTTTGCTGTTTGAGAATGAACTTGTTATGCATTTGCAAATTATTCGTTCGGATTATGATAGTAGGTAATTTTGTTGATTGTTAACCTTTATGTTTTAATATATTTTCTTATGTTAATGTAAAACTTTGTTAACGTAGCTATCATTCGCTTGAGTCGATAATGATAAATAGAACAGAGGGTTAATTGATAACTTTTTGTTAAATATTTACCATGGTTAATGTAAAATTTGGAGGCATGGTGATATATGTTAGAGATTACTCGCTCTGAAAAGGTAGTGAATAGGGTTACGTGGTATGATATGTTTGCTTAACAACGTTTACGTATTGGTTTAGGTATTAGGAACTTTGTCTCAAGTTAGCTGGTTTAGTTCGTGCTGTAGAGTGATGTTTATATAAGTGTGTGTCGTTGTAGCATTTACTTCGGTTTTTTAGTTCGAAGATTTAGTATGTTAGCTTATTCATAGTGTCAACATTGATTTGCATTTCCTTTAGACATATTTATATCGCTTGTGCCACTCGCTCTCTGCCATAGAGATATTGATTTTTATGTTATTGATTTAATCAAAATGAACTCGAAATATGCACTGAATCAAATTAGGTTCAAATATGATCAATAGATTAATAGTGAGGGGAGGGCAGGATTAGGTAAATTGATGTTCACTGGATTTACTCGCTATTAATTATGAGTTGTAGGTACTCAGTAAACGAGTTACACACTTACTATTGATTATGATTTCCATCTCCAAAATAGAACCCTTAATTTTTATCCGTATAGTAGTGTTTGGAATAATATAGTCTATGTTTTGCAGATATCTATTTCGCTGCAGGGATTATAGATCATAGTTACAGGGTAGGGTTAGATGATTAAGTGGTTTCTGTTAAATATTAGCTAGATGTTAAATGTAAAAAATCTTAGTCTTACGTTTAGCATTGTATTACGTCATGTCGATAGTATGGACGAGATAATTTTATGATAAGATTTTTTTAATATATATTATCATACGATTAATATAAAATTAACAATGATATGTTAGTGATTTGTTGGGAAAAATGTGAATAGGTTACGTTATCATGTTTGCTAATGTTAAACTCAACTTTTTACTTTAGCATGGTAACTGTTTGTTAAGTGTATAGCTTTTTATCCATGCGTAAGGGTGTTAGGTTATTGTCGCTGTACATTATATTCTTAGTTCAGGTTATGCTATGATAGCTTTATTAATGTTATATTTTGTTATGTTTATTAAAAAAATGATTACGTTGAAATGAGGACTTTGACAACTAAGTAGATCACTAGATCAAAGAGATCATAGAATTGGCGGAGGAGGAAGGAAATGGAGGGGTGGTGGTTTTAATATTACTGATTTACTGATTTAGCTTATGTAAAACGGTGTAAAATCGCAAATTTTTTAAGTTATAAATATAATAAAAAGAATCTTAATTTAGGTTAAAAATATATTTTAAATCAAATTAGAATAACAATGTCCTTAACTCGCTATTTGGGGCTCAGCCCCTATACGATGTGAGCGTAGCGATAGCTAACCACTGCTGTAGAAGGGTGTATACCAAGTTTCATCCTTCTACGTCAAATATCCAAGGTACTTGGAGTCCATGCCCCAACACCCAGTGGGCATTAGGTGTCTCCCTGGTGTGGGGCTGTACCGTGAAGATGACATTATAAGAATGACGGATTATACGTTTCTTTTAGAGTTTTTCACTTTTTCTGATCTTTTATATACGTCAATTATTCAATGTTTTGGGTGTCTCAGCACCTCACTAGGGATGGGTGGGATTGCGGTGTAGTATACTAGAATCTAGATTCCGAAGGCCCGTGGGAAAGTATAATGAATAAATTCCCACGGTAAAAGGGGTCGTTTTTCCCCTTCGATCGACGAAAAAAAATGCGAAGAATCTTTCTAAGAAAACAATACAATTACAATAAATAACTGAATAAAAATAAATAAAATTAAATTAAATAAAAATAAATTAAAAATAATAAATAAAAAAAAATAGTTATTATAAATATAATGAACTTATTAGTTAACATTCATTCTGAAAACTAAGATATAAAATTTAAATCGTTAAAAATAAATTAAAAAAGAAAAAAGAAATCGTATATACTCATAAATATATTATTATATGATATATGAAATAAGATATTACTATAAAATATATTATATATATAGATAATATATACAATATATATTATATGAAGTATATGTTCCGATAGATCTACTAGAGATCACGTAATAGTAAAAAAATGTGTAATATAAATTTTTAATAAAACTTGGATTTTGTCATTGGTTATACGCAATGAAATATATATTATTTAAAACTCCTTTGATTTTAGTCAATAGCACGTGTGATTGCCCTGTGCAAAGGCCAGCCTTCGCACCGCACGGCCCACACTGCGCAACACCACGCAATAGATTAGAATATACTGGGGCTTTAAAAAATAAGACATTATAATTACCATTAAAATTAATTATATAATTTATTATAGATGTATATATAATAATAGTACTTATCAAATCTCTTTAATACAGATATAGTACAAGGAAAAATAGAGAGAAGAAGAGACGAGAGAGAGAGAGAGAGAGAGAGAGAGAGAAAGGAGGGGAAAATTTAAACGGTTAATTTAGGGGGGGGAATCCCCCCCCCCCCCCCGTAAGAAGCGTGGCTGCAGCCACCGAGTATGTCGGTTACGTGGCACTAGAAGACAATCTATTCTCTAATTACTAAAAATCCACTTGTGACAGGTTTTCATTAAAAGTCCGTTTGAGGAAGGCGTGAGAATTGTAAGGGGGAAACAAGTCGCAATTTCTCAATACTCCTCGTGTATTAAACCACAACAACACACAACAACACAACACCACACCACATCACACCACCACACACCACAGCTCACGAACCCTCACCACCACACCCCAACACAAGTGATATAATTATTAATAGATATATATATATAGTTATCGTAATAGTAATATAATAGTAATATAATAGTAATGTTATTAGTATTATAGATATTATATATTTAGTTATATATATGGTGTATATATATATCTTATTTTAGTAAAAATTTATATGGATATATTAATGAATCATTCTTTTTATTAGGGTAATTAATATTAGATAAGTGTTTTGAGATATTTGAAAAGGGTAAAAATATATAGTTTGATACTACACGAATACATTATAATAATTATTAATATAGTATATCCTGAAATCAATATTATAGATGGTAATAATACTTGTATTAAATGCACTATAATAATATTAGTAATTCAAGTTAATATATATATATAATATTACAATATATAAGATATATATATATATAATTTCTCAAAATTATTTAATAGATATATATATTTAGCAGATCAGATAGATAGAGTAGATAAGATAGATAGAAGATAGATAGATAGTAGATAGAATAGATAGATAGAGTAGATAGATAGATAGATAGCAAAGAGAGAGAGGACCAATCCTCTGAAACTTGTATACTGAAAAGAAAAGTTTTTAAAATATAATAGATTTTTTTTAAATGATAGAGAAATATAATATATTTAGTAGACTATATATATATATATATAATTATAGTATGTATATATATAGAGTATATATAATTTAGTGTGTATTATTTTTATGAATATTTTAAATAGTTATCATTTTTTACTGCGATATATATATATTTAGTGGGTTATATAGTAATAATATAATATATAACAATATATATGATATATAATATTTTTTAGTATAATATATATTAATTATAGATTTACTACTATATATGAATCATATAAGTATATTTATTCATACAATAGTACTAATAATAGATATCAATAGTATCAATATTAGTATATAATACTACTATGTATTATTTAGTATAGTACTGAAGTTAGATAGGTATTGAGGTGGAGTATATATTTTGTATAATGATATTATATATATACTTAGATATATATATATATATATTTACTATATATATATGGATATATATTATATGATATATATACTATAATATAGTATATAGTATATACAATATAGTATATATTAGAGAGAGAGAGAAGAGAAAGACGGTAAGATATGTAAGAGTTTATATGAAGCCGAGCATGAAAAGAAGGAGAGAGACGACTAGTTGATAATGTGTTTAGTTTGTAAATAACTAAACATCGTGTATATGTTAAAAAACAAAACGAAGAGAGAGAAAAGAAAAAAAAGTGATCAGAAATGCGTCAAGGCTTTTAAATCAATAATATTGTATTAGAGAACATTCACAACAACAACACAACAAAACACACACATACAATACACACACACACATAATAAATAAATATATTAAGTAATAAATAAAATAATTTTTAATAATAAATAATGATATAATAATAAAAATAATATATAGAATAGATATTATATAATAATATTAAATAATATAATAAAAAAATAAATAAGAGTAAATATAAATAAAATATATATATTTTAAATAACAACATAATTATGTAAATAAATATTGTTATAATAATAATTAATAGAATAATATCTTATATATATATATATTATTATAGGCCAAATAAATATTGTACCATCAGAGCGACAACCATATGCCCAAAGCCTTGTGCGTTTGGGCTCAGATACGGTCATACAAACATTCATAGCATTGACGTTAATAAATGAACATACAGATAGATATATAGTTTATGAAAGCATAATGTGGACAAAATACTACAATTCATAACGATACATAAAATAGTATCATACGTACTTTGTGCAATACGAGACCCATATAATAACAATCGAGTACTAGTACATACATATTCAATTTTACATACACTATCAATACACTACATAGGCATACTCATACATATCATTAACCATCCATACATGTGCATAATATTTATACTATATTATAATTACATAGGTAGATATTTTAAAGCAGTTTATCGATGTTTATCCGCAGATGTATGGAGTATATATAATATATATAAATATATATATATATATAGTGGTATCCCGTGAAACCCATATGAATACAATATACCTCATATATATATCTGAATTTAACTAATACTATTAATACTATTAATATATATTTATATTATTTATATTATATATTAATATAGATATATATTATATTTAGATAATATTATATATATATAATATATATATTATATATTATATATATTATTATTATTTCATATATATTATTAATTATATATGTTAATAAGTATATAGTTATATATATACGTCTGTCCATGTAATAATATTTCAGTACGTGGATAGTGTAGTATTATAATATAAATATATATTATATATAATATATTTAATTAATATATATATATTTGTATATATATATATATATATATGATTTTTATTATTAGGTTCGATAGTAAAATCGATATGAGGTTTGCTAAATGGTGTCTCTGGAGGTACCTCCCCTCTCTATAATCCCTACTCCCCCCCCACGTGAGAGAAGTGGGGAAATCCTGTAAGAATTGCACGGCATGCAGAGTTAGTTAATACATCCAGTTTAGCCTCCATGATCTGACAATTTCTTATTTTCAAAATCTCGTTTTCTTTTTATAAACGTCAACTAAAATATACAGTTTGTCCTAATTTATTTTATAAGTTTCATTTTACATTTACTCTTTGTGTTTAATTTTATTTATTTATTTTTTTTTTTTTTTTAATTTTATTTTCAAATTTTTTTTTTTATTTTTTTTTTTTTTTTTTTATTTTTTTTTTTTTTTTTTTTTTTTTTTTTTTTTTTTTTTTTTTTTTTTTTTAAATTTTTTTTTTTTTTAAAAAATTTTTATCCTTTCATGTTTCATTAACTTACAAATTTACCTTTTTTTCATTACCCCTAAACAATAAATCAGTAAATCAAACCAACCCCCCTCCCCTCCCCCCCCATCCATGATCTATGATCTATTGATCTATTGATCTATTGATTCTATTGGATTCAGGTCATTTTTTACTAAAATTTGTAACGTTTTACATTACCCTAAATCAGTAAATCCGTAAATCTAACCACCATCCAGCCATCCTCCTCCATTCCCTATTGATCTATTGATCTATTGATATATTGATCTATTGATCTATTGATCTATTGATTCAGGTCATATTTTTACTAAAATTATTATGTTTTACATACCCTAAATCAGTAAATCAGTAAATCAGTAAATCAAACCACCCAACCTACACTTCTTTCCAACCTTCATTCTATTGATCTATTTGATCTATGATCTATTGATCTATTGATTCAGGTCATATTTTTACTAAAATTATCATGTTTTTACATACCCTAAATCAGTAAATCAGTAAATCAAACCATCCAACTACCTTCCTGTCCATCCGTGATCTAGTGATCTATTGATCTATTGATCTATTGATCTATTGATCTATTGATTCAAGTCATATTTTTACTAAAATTATTATGTTTTTACATACCCTAAATCAGTAAATCAGTAAATCAAACCACACATACCTACACATTCTCCCTCATCCTGATCTATTGATCTATTGATCTATTGATCTATTGATTTCTATTGATTCAGGTCATATTTTTACTAAAATTATCATGTTTTTTATACCCTAAATCAACATTAAATCAGTAAAATCAAACCATCCATAATGCCTTCCTGTCCATCCGTTGGAATCTACTGATCTATTGATCTATTGATCTATTGATCTATTGATCTATTGATTCAGGTCATATTTTTACTAAAATTATTATGTTTTACATACCTTAAATCAGTAAATCAGTAAATCAGTAAACCAACACTTCTGTCCAACCTTGATCTATTGATCTATTGATCTATTGATCTATTGATCTCAGTCATATTTTTACTAAAATTATCATGTTTTTACATACCCTAAATCAGTAAATCAGTAAATCAGTAAATCAATCCAGTCATACCACACTGCTCCCTCATCCATGATCTATTGATCTATTGATCTATTGATCTATTGATCTATTGATCTATTGATCTATTGATTCAAGTCACATTTCTAGTATCATTTTAGATAAACATAACATAAAAACAAATTCTTTATACACTGATCAACGAATATATGCTAACGTAACAAAGTTTTCACATTAATAAAGCTTACTTAGCATCATCTGAACTATGAATATAATGCACAACGACAAACCTGACACACCTTAAACATGAATAAACTGTTAACGTTAACAAAGTTCACACTTAACAACAGTAAAGTAAACTAACATAGCATACAAAACGTAAACCTATTCACACTTTGTCAAGCATAACTCTAACATAATAAAGATTTATTACATGGTAATAATTATAAAATGAAAACTGAGGTAGGCTAAAAAGACTGTATAACCCAATGAGTACGATGTGCAGTGTTATTTATATTAACATGGGTAATTATTTAAGAAAAATTTATTCACAAAATTGGTTAATTATCATTGCTGACAACGAATTATACTCTAACGTAATAAAGTTTCACCATCAATAAAGCTATAGGTAAACATGAACTTAGAAAATAATGTGCAAAGACAAACCTAACACAAACTTACATACGATAAACTGTTAACATTAACAAAAGTTCCACACTTAACACTATTAAAGTTTAACTAACATTGCATGCAAACGTAACCTATTCATACTTTTTTAAACATATCTCTACCATATTAATTTAACTTTACATTGACACAGTAACATTTATCAAAAAGTATCATAACCTTGTCCGATTAATTATCATATACAGACCGACGAATATATGCATACGTAACAACGTTTTTTCAATTATCATAGTTTAATATTAACAAAAACTTTTATTCATAACCTTACCTAAATATCAAATTCATCAAACAAATTAATTTTAGCGTTTTAATGGTTTTTATCCAAAACATAAAAGTAACAAAGTTTATCCAAACATAACATAAAAATAAGTTCTTTGATAAAATATCATTAGTAAAAGTCAAATCGTTTTTTAACGAATTTAAAGCAGTAAATCAGTAAATCAAACACCCGACCCTCCCCACCTCCCTACCATCCGGACCACGACCTTTTGAATCTATCGCTCTAATGTATTCAGGTCACATATTTACGTACCATTTTGGGCGAAACATAGTACAAAATAAGTGTTTTTATTACGAACCAATGAATTAATGCTACGTACATTGTTTTCACATTAATAAAGCTAACTTAGCATTACCAGAACTAAGAATATAATGTGCAAGGACAAAACCTAACACACCTTAAGCCCGAATAAACTACTAGCATTAACAAAGTTCCATACTTAAAAACAGTAAAGTACCTAGCACAGCGTACAAATACGTAACATAATTCACACTTTTTCAAGCATCTCTTTAACATATCAATGTTAATTATTAACATTTAACACTACGATGTACATCGGCAATTCGAGTATCACTTTTCTGATTAAACATAACACAAAATGAGTTCTTTAATATACTAACCAGCGAATATATGCTACATAACAATGTTTTTTCACATTAATAAAGCTAACATAGCACAAATGAGCTAAGAAAATAATGTACAACGACAAACCTAACACAGCTTACGCACTAATAAACTGTTAACATTAACAAAGTTCCACTCTTAACACCAGTAAAGTACCTACCATCAGACAAAAACGTAACCTATTCACACATTTTTTTTCAAGCATTTCTCTAGCATATCAATTTTTGTTAATTTTACATTACATCGCAAATTATTTAATAACATTTATCATTAAACCTGTCTAATATCATACAGACAACGAATATAATGCTAACGTACCAAATTTTTTACAATCAACTTTGTAATATTTAACAAAAATTCATTATAGCCTCGTCTAAATATCATAATCCCCAACGAATAATTGGACAAACATAAACAAAGTTTTAGCCAACAAACATAAAAATAATAAAATTTTATCCTGACATAACATAAAAATAAGCTCTTTGAATAAAAATATCACAGTAAAGCGTAAATAGTTTACTTGATATATATATATTATATATATATATATTATATATATATATATTATATTATTATATATTATATATATATATATATAATATATAAGTATATATATATATATATATATATATAATAATATATATATATTATATTATATATATATATTATATATATATATATAATAATATAGTATATATATATAATTTCGATTATCTGCCTCCACCTCTATACATATCGATTGTTGAATTCGAACACATTTCATAAAATTGAAGTGGAAAATGTGTAAATCAAATATATATATTATATATAAAATAAAAAAAAGTTCAAAATCTATGTAAACTACTAAACTCATAACCTTTGCTTAACGTATATATAGTTTAAATCATATGTAAAAGAATGAACATAAACTCTATCATAACCTTACTGTAACGCAAAATATAATGTAATTTTATCTAATTTATAGATTTATTTTAACTCGGCGTTGTAAAAAAAAAAAAAAACGGTTCAAATTAACGGATTTTCAAGAGTATTTTCAACACTTTACGTAGATTTTTTAAAAAAAATTGCTTTGAAGTTTAACTGGAGGCAGATAATCGACAGGAGCGCCCTGTAATGATTATATTATTATATATATATATTATATATAATATATATAATAGAGTATTTTTTTTTTTTAATATATAATAATATTATATATATATATATATATATATAATATATTTAATATATATAATATATATTGCAGCGTTTAGATAGCCGTTATATGATCTTAAAAACATTAATGTTACAGTTATAAAAAAGGAATACATTTTTGGAAATCAGCGTAAAATTTAGTTATGAAAATTATTATTAGTATAATTAATGTAATATCAAAATAAAATAACAATTACTATGTATTGTGTTAAATGAAAAATTCTATCAAAATCTGGCATCTCTAAAACACAGTTCATTGTACTGGGTCTGAAATTGTAACGGGGTCTCACATTCCTAAATCTCTCTCACGACGGCACCAAAATTAGCAATACTTAGGATATATATAATATATATAATATATATATATATATAATATATATATATATATATATATATATATATATATAATATATATATATATAATATATTATATATATATATATATATATTATATATATATATATATATATATATAGGCTATTTTATAAGTGGGTTGACTCCAGGAGCGAAATCAATAATTAATGTTCGTAATTTTAATAATTTTAGGGTAAATTACATTAAAATTTTTATTATAAAGCTAACCTAAACCTAACCTACCTAAACCTAACCTAACCATAACCTAAACTAAAACCTAACCTAACCAAAACTTAACTAAATTACATCCTAAACCTGATTTAACAGGCAGTCAACCACTTATAAATCCATATATATTATATATATTATATATACTATTATATATATATATATATATATATATATATATATAATATATAATATAATATATTATATATTATATATATTTATATATATATATATTATATTTCACACTAGGAGGCTCGAGCCGACGAGGGAAAAGGGGACGTTTTCCATACCCCTAGGGGAGGGGGAACCCCCGCGACACCAAATACCAAAGAGCGGTGGTTCCGGAAACCCCCCGGAGGAGGGGAAACAGTCCTACCCCGTCGGTTCCCGGAAAGGCAAGAAACCCGACTCCTTGCCACCTCCTCGTTCAACCCTTTTGGTATTCTTAGTTTTTTTAACACACCCAATATTAAAGGCCAACCTAAGGTTACGTTAATTAAATAAGTTTAAAATTACTATTCTACATTTTATTACTTTTTTATAACGATTTTTTTTTTTTTTAAGTGTTTTCATAACTAAAATTTTGGATTCCAAAAATGCATTTCTTTTTACTGTTAGATTATGTTTTTAAGATACATATGGACGGATCTAAACCTGGATATATATAATATTAAAATATAATATATATATATATATATATATATATATATATATATATATATATATATATATATATATATATATATATATATATATATATATATATAAATATGGTAATGTATTTTTTTTACCTGAACAAGAGCATAAGCCCTTGTCTAAAAGTTCTAAAGTTGTTGTGACGTGTTATAGACGTATAAGGATCCATATTTATATTACCAAATACCTAGGAGACAGAAAGAAAATGAAAGGAGATTTTTGTGTTAAAACAAAGGGTTATATAATATGGGTTCTGCTAATTATTTTTTGGGTAAACCAAACTGTGACACAAAGCAGTTGGTTTGGGTTTAATAATAGTTTGATAAAGAAAATGTTTAGAAAACTTGAAGGGTATTTAGAATAAAAGGAAACGAACAACTACGGCTAAGAAAAATTCAAGAATTTAATATCTTAAAAACAAATGTTTGTTAAAAACATATTTTATTCAGCTTAGAAGGAACTATATAGGGATCATACACAATATTATTAATGCAGACAATCATACAAGGAACATAAAATAAGTTAAATAGGTTTTAAGGTTATGGGATGATCAAAGATCTTATGGGCTGAACTGTTAATGGTCCGAATTAGGTAAAACATTTGGAGATTTTTAATGTATATGACCAGTCTTTCGGGTCCTGATACTAAAAAAATAAAGGTTTCATTGGAAAATCTGGATTAAATATGAGAGGGTTGAAAAGTATTTAAAGATCAAAGGTACGATTAAAAAGTAACTAACCAAACACTATCCCACCACGATAAAACGCAAGCATAAACGACACCATCTAACTAATATTTTTTATTTTATATTTTTACTATCTATGTTGCACAACTCGAGCATTTACATTACCTTTTTTATTTTATTTCATAAATTGTAAGCAGTTTTTCTACCACAAAACAATTTACCACGTCTATACATATCATTCAATATAAATATTTTGCAAATGTCTAAAGTTTTAATGCTATTTCGAGAGACAAATATGTCTAAAAAGAAGGCGTAACAAACATTTACTACCGGACAAACAAAAAAATCAGCGTTCAGATCTAAGTCGAGCCCGTCGATTGACCTCGGCCACCCACATAAAACTTATAGCGATACCCTAGCCAGAAGAAGGCTAGAGAACCGCTAATATTTGGGAGACTCTGCGCAATACATTGCGCACTCACCGAAACAAAAGAATGAGGGCGGCGAAGAAATTCCGAAAGTTGTTATGACGATTTAGATCAGTGTCCGGATCGAATTTCATATTTCCAAAAACCTGTTTTTCATGACAAGACAAGAAAAGTAAAGAGGTATTTAAGTTAACATTATTTACCTAAGTACATTAAAACTCAAAACGGCGGGTGGGTAAAAATAGGGTATCGTAAATTCATAAGGAAGACGGGAGGAAGGTTTTCATTGCTATATTTTTAAAGGAGCCCACCTCTGCCGTTTCTAATAAATATTAACAAGGAATAGTAAGAAATTAAAACTTCAAAATCGATTTCATAATAATACTGTACCAAAATCGAATACCTGGGGATTAAAAATATCAATGAATTTAATGTAAAATAATCATGGCAGTAAAGTTGCAGTTACATTAATAATAATAAAAATAATAATAATAATAATAATAATAATAATAATAATAATAATAATAATAATAATAATAATAATAATAATAATAATAATAATAATAATAATAATAATAATAATAATAATAATTTAAGGTAGGTTTTTAAATGACCATGGAAACCATACGCGGGATTTTTTTTTTCGCGGGGGAGGGATGCTGTTTTCTACGGAGGGGGATAAATTTTTCAGAGTAGCGATTTTTTTATGTTTAACTTTTAATTTTCTCATCATTTTGTGTTGAATTTATTTTGATCTTTATAGCAGATATATAATGGTTAGGCGAGATCTGTTTTCTGGTGTAGGATTTTCATGATAAGAATGAAAAATTTTATTATTCCAAAAAGATTTTTTTTAAAAATCGGACTAACTTTCATTTTACTGAATCGCTTTTAAATTTTATTATAGATTTGAAAATGATTTCTTCATACCTTTCTAATGACATTTCTTCTAAAATTGTGATTCCCACCTCACGTTACTAGACTAAATTACAAATTATAAACCAGTGAAAATTTAAAAAAACATGGTTTTTAAAAAATTAAATTTGAAAGTTTTTTATACGCATTTGAGTTTAGTTGGGTTAAATAGTTTCACTAAAAATATTAATATTGACGCTCTGAAAATCATAACAATTCGGCCTTTTTCGTTCGCCGGTAGGGATAATGAATCCACTGTCGAAATGTGTTTCACATTATCGATATCGATATTATTTTTCTTTATAAATCATACATTTACTCAATCATATTATAAACATATAGAATGCTCACGTAAAAAATAGTTAAAGAATTAAAATTTGTAAACACAATATTTAGTGAGAAGAAGGCACGTAAATTACCTATTAGTGACCAGAAATTAATATCACACAAAACGAATTAAATATACATAATATATAGAAATAATAATATAGTAATTATAGAATAGTATATACAAAAAAATAATAATAAAAGAAGATAAAAAAATGAAAAAGTGAGATAATATAAAAATGAAAATATAAAATAGAAATAGAGTAAAATAAAAAGATATATATATAAATATATATCACAGACCACATAAGGAAGAGGCCGAAGAAGAAGAAGACGAGGAAGAAGAAGAAGTAATTAACAGAATAATTAGAAGAATAGGAAGTTAAGTAAGACAGAAGAAGATATGCTGAAAGTATGCTAATAATAGTATACTAAAAGTATTAGTAATATAAATATAAGAATAATATATATATATATAAGTAATATAATAGAATATAGATATATCACGACCGGAATTAGAAGGGCTCAGAAGCCGACGGAGAACACAGAATGGGGGACGTAATTTCCATACCCCGATAAGGGAGGGGCAGGAGGAACCCAAGGCGAAACACACTCAAGATTACCAAAAGCAGACGCGCGGTCCGAGCAGACCCTCCCCGGAGGGGGAAATTCAGTACCGACCCCTTTCGTTCCACGGGAAGGCCGAAGGACCCACGGACGCCATCAACTTTCGAGGGCTGTCTACCTCGAGAGAAAGAAAAGAGAAAAAAAAAAGAAAAAAGTAACAAAAATAGCTTATTAAAAAAAAAAATAATTAAACTATAGATGAGATACCCCAAGGTAGACCCCGCAACCCGACTAGCAGATCGGAAAGGATCTCTCAGGCCATTCGGGCGGACACAGAAAAAAAAAAAAAAAAAAACGAAAAAAAAAAAAAAGAAAAAAAGAAGAAAGAAAAAAACAAAAAAGAAAGAAAAGGTAAGACCTACCTTTAATGTATAACCTCCGGGGAGGATCTCCGGGAACCCCCGCTCTTGGCATTTGAGGTGTATCGCAGAGCGGGAATCCTCACGCCAACATCCCCTAACGGAAGAGGGTATGAGAAAACGTCCACCCCATCAATGCTTACCCCGACCGGCTCATAACCGACCTTTAATAAGCCTGCAAGAGTATAGTATACCCGAAAATTTATATGATAAAGATAAAAAATAAGTAAGAAGTAAATAAATCTAAAAGAATAAGTAAAAATTTAAAAGGTATAATATAATATAAGAAGATAATAAATAAGATAATAAAAAAGAGAAACTGAGATATAAAAGTCATAAAAGAAATAAGAATATATTTATCTATACACTTTTAAAACCGGTAGTTTTAATATTATATATACAACTCAAATTGCGCCTCACGAACTCGGCAACAGCTCAATCAAATACCACTCACGACAGCATTGTATTCAACGCTACGGAGTAAAATTTTCCACTGTGACACAATAAGATTCTGTGAACCACATATACTATATATAATATATATATTATATATATATATATATAAATAAGTATAGATATACTATATATATATATATATCTTGCTTCTTATGAAATATGTGCGAACAAATCAGACTGCTTGATCACGTGATCTTGTTTATTAAGAAAAAATATTTATTGCATTACTTATTGATAGAATTGATTTCATCATAAGAAAATTCGTTGCAAGCATTCTCTTTTTCATATTTAAAGACATGCAAAGTTATTATATATATATTAATATATATATAAATTAATAATAATTATATATATATATTACATATAATTATATAAAAATAGTAGATATATATACTATATATATATATATATATATATATGGACCAAAAATTATGACCAGTGTGAAAATTTTTACGAGTACGTTGAAACAAGCTTCGTGAGTCGGTATTAGATCAACCGTGAACCCGAGTTCGTAGGCGCAGTTGAGAATGTACATATATATATATAACTATAATATAATATAATAAGTATAATAATAATAATATATATACATAATATAATATAATAATAATATATATATATATATATACATACTATAGGCGCCTGATTTAAATATCTTATTAGGGGAGCTCCAGCGACGGGGAACAGAGGGGGGAACGTTTTCCCATACCCCGTAGGGAGGCGCGGAGGACCCCCCAGCGACACCCACATAAATACCACAAGAGCGGCGGCGTTCCGGAACGACCCTCCCCCGGACAAAAAAAAGATGGGGGAAATGTCCTACCCTTTTCGTTCCCCGAAGCCGCGAGACCCCGACTCCTGCTATCGGCGCGGTCTACCCTGGCTTGGGGTACCCATTAGTTTAATTTTTTTTTTAACTAATGGGACCCAGGGTGACCGCCCCGAATCGCAGGAAGTCAAGGTCTTCTCGCATTCCGGGTAACGTATAAACTAGGACATTCACCCCCCTCCGGGAGGCTCCGGAAAAAAAGACCCATCCGCTCTTTGTATTGAGTGTCGCTGGGTTCCTCCCGCCCCATCACCAACTGACGGGAGGTATGGAAAAAACCTCCACACCATCTGATTTCCCCGTCGGCCATCGAGCCCCCTAATGGGCCAGTGAAAAATAAGTACTAGTGAAAATATATAAATAAATATAAATAAATATAGGAATAATATATATAAAAAAAAAAAAGGAAAACAAATATATCTACATAGTAATAAATAAAGATAATAAAGAAAAAGATATAAAGAAGTGAAAGTGAAAGATATAGAAGTATATATAGTAGGAATATAGTAATAAATATACGTATAGCCCGCCACAGGCTGTGATATAAGTATAATAACATAATAGTAAATATATATAAGGAAATGTAAGATAACTTAAGACATAGTGACATAAGAATAAGAAAGAAGGTGAGATAGAAAAGTAAGTGGATAGGTGGAGAAATATAATGCGCCAAATAAATAGACTTAGAAGTATATATAAGATACATTATATAATATATTACAGAAGAAATAATGGAGAACAGCAAAGCTCGAAAGTTGCAAAGAGTGCACGATATTTACATTCGGCTTCTTTTTTTTATTTATATTACGCACAAAGAAATATTGTTTTTACAATTTTTTATTTCTTTGATACTATTTACGTACACTACGTCTATAATATCGATTCCTCCGAAATTAGTGAATAAAAATCGATTATAAAACAATACAATATTCGATGATCGATATCTGCAAAATAACGACCATTTCCTCAACACTTGAAATTCCACAGTGCACTATCCCCCTACCGTGAACCCCACGAAACCCAGAGGAAAAAAATAAAGCCAATTGTTTATGATTTCAGAATTCTCACATAAAAATTAATTAATGTTTATTTAAGAAAAATATAACCCGATGATACAAAACTACATCACATGCCCGAGTAAAAACATAGAATTGTCTATCACTCGCGAATCAATGTCTTTGTTTTAAAACCATGTTATTTCGAAATGATAAAGTATTTGTGATAATTGTCAACTCGGATTGAGAGCCTATAGAGTACCAAAATTGTTTGAACTCTAGAAATACCCTCTACAGTCTAGCCCGAACAACTAGGACGAGAGCAATCAAATACACCACAGAACTGTTAAAACTCTCTACGCACCAATAATTACATGACTGCACACTGTAGTCCTAAGTGTGAATGTCCAGCCATTTTGGACCTCATATCGTGCAATTGCATCCGCGGCCGCAAGAACTCACATTCCTCATCCTGCACAAAGGATTCCACGTTTACGTTGACTCAATCCACTTTTCTTCTCCCCAGTCGGTTTGTCAGATCCTCGCGCGCCTACCAGCAACGACCAAACAATGTACTATATCGTGCTGAAACGAACCGCGTTAAAACAATTACACCACTCCACCACATATCCAGCAACAAACTACAACATTTCAGAGGTGAAGTGAATGAAAACTTGTGAGATCTATCATGAATATCCTCTTCCATGGATTTACTGACCTATCTTACGTAATACCAACAAACCCAACAAGAACTTATTCCAAAATAATATAAGTTTACAATTCGTTATAGACTTAAAAGCATTTTATTCGCCGAATATTGCCCCAGTTAACCACCAGCACCCGAGCCAATATATGAAATTATCTAAGTATATATATATAGCTGTGCTATATAATGTATGTGATGTCACCGCGTCAGACTATAGCTTTAATAGAATTGTGATTATCAGAAATAAACGCCTCTAATGGTGACCATTCAAAACTCTGTGAATACAAAATTGATAAACGATGGAGAGAGTGGTAGATCAGATAGAGAGTCACGAGACCTCCCGCTATATACTTTTAAATACATAATAATAGTTATCAGCTAAGAAGATAATAGCATAACGACCTGAGCACTAAGAAAGTATATGATAGATAAAGATGATATATATAGTACTATACTAGTATAGTGTTATGGGAAAAACTAAAGAGATTAGTACACTATATCACCTAGAAAAACTTATATGAATATATATAATAATTAGTTAAATGATTGAAATACGACAAAGAGATACTAGATATTTAAAAACTATATTATTAAGATGAGATTAATAGAATGGTGTCATACATATAGTAATTATAGCGTATAGTGAGAGCTGAGCTAGAGATTGGATGTCAACCGTGAACTATAAGGAGCTTACTGAAGAGAATCAGAGTAGATAGAGAGAATAATAACTGAACCTCTAAGCGAGGCTAAGAAGAGAGAAATGTAAGAAGAAGAGTAGAGAAATAACGAGTCAACTAAGAGAGAAGAGAGAGTACGAACTAAAGGACAGAAAGCAAGAAATGAGAAATTGAATATAAAGAGAATTGAGACTGAAGTGGCAAACTAAAATATGTTGAGAAATTCATCGAAGGGATAATTGGTATATAAAAAAGTTAGATTATAATACGAAGAAGAAGTAGAAGAAGAAGAATAAAGCTAAGTGAAAAGAATCGAGAGAGAAGAAGCATAATGTAACGATATGAACACTATCCTATTATGTAAGATATGTAATAGTATAATGGTATATGTATAACATATATAAATATACAACATTAATAACTTCTAAAGAAAAACAAAATTGTGTTAATATTATTTATTAGAAAGAGAAGAAAAAAGAGAGTCAGAGTCATAAAAAATTAAAAAAAGGCGCGCTCTTTAGATTAAATAACAGAACCAATATGGAAAAATCCACACAGAGAACAGAAGCGCCACTGGCCATTTCACAGCCACCAGAATCATAATAACAAGAGATACCCAATAAAACAGTTCTTCTTTGTTATTTTTTTTGAAAATGAAATCGTAGAAATTGCTCACCAAAAAAGACATTATATATATAATATCATATTATTATCTTTATAAATCATGAAAAAAAAAAATAAAAGTATAATGAGATAATATAGAATGTATAGCATGAAATGAGTAAGAAAACAAGAACCAGACAGAAGAGGTTCACGATGGTCAGATTAGTGAACTAACCCGTGACAGTAAAGTATTTAAAGAAAGACAAATATGCTAGAGAACAACAATAATTATAAGAATGTATAGATATACACAAGAGAAAAAAGAAAAAGGAAAACCAAAAAATACGTAGAGATGATGAAAAGAACAAAAAGAAAAAAGAAACTACAAAATATCTGAGAGCAACAACTACACACACCTCACATCGTCCCCCACACTACACACACACACACACCACATATAATATATATATAATACCTACAGGTAAAAGGTTATATATAATATAATATATATTATACATATATATGAGTTATAGGTCGGAGTATACTAATAATAAATAACTAGGTATACAGCTCTAATTGTTAAGGATTAGTATATATATATTATTCGTCTGAATTACGCTGTATATCTACTAGGCACTATATACTATCAGCAGGTGGCGATGCCTATAACACCGAAACCCCGTGAGTAGCGGTTGGAACCAAAAAAAAAAACAGATGCCCAGGAGCGTTTTTGGATGTCTTCATTATGTCGGCAAACATTTTTTTGAGTTCTAGTTGTGTCTTCACTTCCCCTTTTTCTTTGGGTGTGAGCGTGTTCTAAGAATTTATCAAAATTCTATATTTTGCCCTGCACGGGAAGAAGAATATGTCTTAAAATAGTAATGATCATTAAGTAGGGATTGTATTCATCGTGTTTTTTCTGTTGAACGTATAGAGGTAAACCAATTCCAGTACTGGATACATATTATTGAAGTGCCGTATTTTGCAAAATAAGAAGGAAAAGAGTAAGGTAGGGATTAGCTATTCAATAAAAATATAATCTCCGAATATATATATATAT
>JABUQX010062967.1:35000-64106 GCA_015478945.1 Trachelipus rathkii | reverse complement strand
CTGAGAAGATCCAGAGAAGGGAGAGCCGCGTCACAGTGAAGTTGTCTGACACCTGAAATATGTATGACATCAGTGGTGAACTGTGAGACATGTGAGACATACTCAGGGTGACGAGCTTCTCGAGGAGGAGTGCCGTTCGTTTCTGGAGGACCATTTAGCGAAGGTAAGTGGTGTGATCAGTGAGTCATGTGGATGGAACTCACGGGACCCTCCAGAAAGTTAGCGGAAATGCGGACGGCGAGAGGCTACATCCGCAAGTTAACTCCTCCTGAAAGCCACTTGTAGCGAGTCTCAGGGAAAGGGTTGTCAACTTTGCGACCGAGAAAAAGGCAATGAGAGAGACCACACTCCGTTCAGGTGCTGCTGGGAGAACACCTCCGACAGCAAAATTGGAGGCATCTACCCTGAACTTGGTCGGAGGCTGAGGTCCTAGGGGGTGGGGACTAAGAGTGTGGCTGAAGTGCTCAGTGAGTGCTTCTGGAAGCTTCAAAAGCCAGCACAGCAGCTTAGCTTTCGTCAGACCAAGTCCACTTTTGCAGGAACTGCCTCCGGGTCTGCTCTGTGGCGGATGAGAGCGGTGAGGGTCGGGGTCGAAAGCGAAGGAATATCAAGCGCTCCGATTTGAGAAACGATGATTAAGAAGGTAACATGTGCCTGATATGTACTGACGAAAGCTGCTTCTGAGGAGAGACAGGCCTAGGGAAGGTGCAAATGGCCTCCACGCGCTCTGCAATGGGAGGACAAAATTTGGCCATCCGCTGAACAGTTGTGTGTCCTAGAAAGGAAAAAAAGGGAAGAAGGAAACACCAAAAAAACACACTTTGCCGTGTTGAGACGCATGCCACATTCGTTCCAAACCTGGGCAAAAACTGACACGTAGATGTGTTGCCTCAACTGCTCGGACAGCCAGAAGAAAGAGAAGCTATGAGGAGGTCATCCAGATATAAGCAAGGGCGACTAATGGAAGAACTCTACTAAGAACGTTCTATCGATTGAAGCGTTGAAAAGTCTGGAGCTGCCCCTCCCCATACTTAAACCGCCGGAAAGGGCATGCGGTGTTTTGTACTCAACAGAGGTTCCAAAAGGGAATCGGGGGCGTTTGGATGAATGGGCCCGTCTTCGGTATGTCCTCTAGTGCGAACTGGGAATCTGGTGGTAAGCTGCGCTGTATAAAAGAATTTCCAAGTTTGGGAAAAGTATGGCTCTTACTCCAGATTTCGAGGTGATAAGGGAACTGGATGTGCGGTACCGGTGAGGTTAGCGATCTGGTATTTTGTGCAAGCGTCTCAGAGCCCTTAAAATCTTCCCACAGGCCTTCCAATCAGAGCACCTTTACGGCGCACCATGTGGAGGGGGCAGGGACTATGAACTCTTGGAAGGGCGGACTGATACCAAGTCCGAGCATGTGCTCAAACTCCGCCTGGGCTTGCCTTGAGGCTTGTCAAGGAGTGGCCAGACGCTGGCCGAGTGAAGGTGGGGGAGAGCCCGTTAGGTCTCATTATTCTATGATGGTCGGGCATCCAGAATGTTTTGAAACAGGAGAAGAAGAAGAACAGGGGGTCCAACAGCGCCTAGAGTAAATCCCTCTAGCTGGGTCAGGAGGTGAAGTTTTTAGGGAGAGGGTAACCAGAAGAGAAGAAGGGAGGCAACCGCAGAGATGCCTTTAAGAGGGCAGGGGATAAGAAACTAGGCAAATAATTATGGTACCCTCTTGCAGAAGACAGAGACTACACGTCAACCAATCTTCCCTGTGTTTCTTAGATCGGCTCCCAATAAGGTCCGAAACTTGTTGACAGAAAATCAGCTCCCAAAATGGGTGGGTGCACGTCGGAGCAACCACCCCCACAAATAACCCAGGGGAATTGACGCCGATCCGGAGAAGAGAGGTTCTAAGGTGCACAAGGCGCTCACATAAAAGACGGGGGATGGTACTTACCATTTGTGCTTAAAGAGCCCGGTCAGAAGAGGGACAGTGGACTTTGGGTGTATCTTCTATTTGCATTAAAAGAATAAGAACCCGCTCGCGTATCTGATTAAAAAGGTAAAGAAGAAGCTATGGTTCGTGGACCTGTCGAAAAGGAACGGGCAGAGGACGAGTGACCAGAAAGACGAAGACAGGCGTGAAGAGGAATAGGTCAACACAGACAAGACACAAAACATAACAGAGGGTGCGATGGCCAGTCGGTACATCCACACGACCTTTTATACAATGAACCGCGGCTAGAGGGTTTCCCTAAAAAGTGCAGGGTTTGGTTGCACTTTTTCGCTTTCAGGCCAAACCAGTAGTTGGTAAAAACAATACCCATTTGGATATTAGCTGAGGGCCTGGGGTTGGAGAACGGTCGGAGACAAGCGACGACCTTGAAAGAGGAAGCGGTAAGTCTGTGTGGGAACGAGAGTCCCTTTGAGACCATAGCATGGTGGGATGGACATCAGCTCCGCCTTAAGGGGATGTCTGCCCTTGCCTGTTCCAAAGGTAGGAAAGACGAAGGCCTCTATACCCGAAATCGCGGGAATATGAACCAGGGGCGTTGAGAGGCCGCTGGAGATGGACAGGGGTACGATGGGATGGGGCTGGTACCCGGGTAAGAAGAAGAAGCCAGCGGGAAGAAGCGAACCGAAAGAAACGCAGGGACCGTGGGGAAGAAAGAAAAAGTTGTATAAGGGAGAAGAAGAAAGCGAAGCAGTTGGAAGACAGAGAGGGCAAGGAAGTAGAAGGAAGGAGAAAATGGCGCGACTGCCCTGAAGCTGCTTAGGAGAAGGGGAGACTAGTCACAGGTGGGCAGAAAATAGCAGATATAGCAGGGTATTGGGAGTTTGGAAACTTGGGCTGCAAAGGATGCGCAGGAGGACCATCTGCCCTCTGGACTGACTACAATCAAACTGAAAAAGAAGAAAGACTTCGAAAGTGCAATCGGTGTTCCATGAGACGCTAGCTAGAAAATATTTCGTTGGACCGTCATGATCCAATTCGGTAGTTTCGTTACAAAGAAGCTTTGGTACGGAATGTGCGGATGAAAAACCTGATTCTATGCTGAGGGTGGGAGGGACCACTTTTAACATACAAGGACAGCATCTGCACCAGGAGGATCAGAAGTTGAGGCTTCGGGTGTTTATCTCCTACGGCTCGAGGTGCCTCCCGTAGGCAACTCCTCACATACTTTGCTTCCCTGCAGTAGGAAGCCATACGAGAGACCAAAAGATCTCAGTTTAAAACGACGCGGCCAGTGGGTGTAGGGGGAGAGAAACAAGTTGTCAGAAAGAAGATAAGGTGGGGAATTGGAGGTCTCTGGATACGGAGCGAGGACATTCTTCGGGCACAAAAGAAGAAAGGAAGGACAAGACAATACCGTATCTTGTCTGTTCATCGGGCGACGGTGCGGCACAAACACTACCGTCATTCGACTTAGAGAACCATACTCTCAGGTGGTTTTTGTGCGGATTTTCAGAAGGGCGGAAAAAGAACGAACATGCGTAGTGAGTTAGGGAGAGTGAATTCGTTCCTCAACCATGACAGGGCAGGGAAGAATGGCTCCCAGCAAGAGAGAAAAGGAAATTTTGTGAAGAGATATGCCGAGAAAGATAAGAATCTAGGAGAGGGATAAAGAATGAAAGGAAAGAAAGCAAATACACACAGCACAAATACAAAAAAAGTTAACTTAATTATTTTGAATGAAAAATTTTTTTACATAAAATAAAAATATTCAGGCAGTTGCGAAAGGATCATGATGGTTAATACAAATAAAAAAATACACCTTATACATACCCCTATCTTTTCCCTTTGTTTTCCAATTTACAGTAAAAATATTGAGTAAAAAAAAACTCAATAACTTTTTCTTTGTTTCTGGTTTACGTATTGATTCTGGTTTGAAATTTTAGTCCCTAGGTGATATTAAATAATTTCTATTTCATTTTTAGAATCAATTAAAAAAAATAAAAAACTTGCTGTTCGGTTATTATTACATACAATACCCTCCCAATTTCGGGGAGGGTTTGTTTCCATGTTTAATGTAGGCTCAAGCAACTGATGAAGAGGGGATAAGGGGAAGGAAGATTACATACAAGATATATTATATTATAAAAAGGAAAAACAAAAAGAATTTATAATTAAAATAGAAAAAAAAAAATAATTGTAGCAAATAATAATAAATAATAAATTAATAATAATAATAATAAATAATAATAATAATAAATAAAATAATAATAATAATATAATAATATTAAAATAAATTAATAATAATAATATTATTATAAATAATAATAATAATAAATAATAAATATTAAATATAATAATAATTAAATTCCCTTCCCACCTATATATATATAACTGAAAAAAAAAATAAGTTCGTACTTATGAAGGATCGTATCGAACCTCATTCCTTGAAAAATCTCGACTATTATACATGAAGGAATGGGTACAATTATTCCTGGGACCTTTAACTACTGTAAGCCTCTTGGTCACTCCTAAGATCCATCAATGTCGTGAGTTGGGTAAGTAGAGAGTTATGAATAGGTTTCAGTAAGTTTCACGGCTTCATTTTTAAAACACCATATATTTGCATTTTGGAAAAAAAAAACCAATTCCAAAATTCATAGTCAGTGTCATGCTGAGCCTATAGCAGAGACCCCAAGATCCTTATTACAAAAATAATACAAAAATAATTAGGACTTGGGGCAAATAATATAAACTAACATAAATAAAATAAAGGAAAATTAAATACATAATAATTATTTACATAGTCATAAAATTTATTGTAGGCTTAAAGCAAATGTTTGGAGGCCCGTTTATGGAATGATCATATGTACCGTGAGCCTAATTAGTGTAGAGAGGTCACTTAACGATATGGTAGATTCTTAATGTTTTTTTATATTAAAAAAAAGAAAGAGGAATAAAGAAAATTTGTGAGGCCGTAGGTCTTAATACCTACTGATATATTATGGGTCAGCCAGTACTAATCATAATATTAATAAAAATTATCCAGGACTCATTAGACCTTTAAATTTATATGGATAATTCTTAATTAACACAATTATAAGAAGCTTTAATATAGAGCTATAAAAAAAGTAATAATATAAACACAATTATTTATATATAAAATAATATTCACTTAGCACTTGATATAATACACTTATTAGGGTATTATTCCACTAAGGGTGCCTACATATAAGATTTATAATCGTAATTTTAATAAAACTATATATTATATTTAAAACTTTAATTTTTAACATTAATTTTTTATCACTTTCACTAACATTACCACATAGCTTACCACATAGACTGGTAATAAATGTTTTATCATAAAAATGTAGTTATTATAAAATATTCAGTGTCTGAATATATTCATAATTTGGTAAAAAAATATAGCAGAAGTAGACTCTCAGAATCGGCGGCGTCCGTTTACACAATGTTTGTTGCTATGATCATAATATTAAACAATAAAGGTATAAATGCCGACAACTCGACATATTCTTTCAGTTTACGTTCGTAAATTAAGTATACCTGCAATACTGTAAATTACCTGCCGTTTGATTACATTCAGAGTTTTCATTCAGAGTGCGTAAGGCTAATAATATATATTATATTATATATATATATATTTATAATATTATATATATATAATTATAAATATATAATATAATATAATTTAATATATATTTAATATATATATATATAAATTATTATATTAATATATATATAATAATTTATATTATATATATTATATTTATATTATATATATATATATTTAAATACTATATATATATATATATATATATATATTACCATTATATTATATATTATATATATATATATATATATATATATATAATATATTATTATTAATATATATATATATTATATATTTTATATATATATATATATATATATATAATATATTATATATATATATATTTTATATATTATATTAATTATTTATATATATATATATTTATAAATATATTATATATATTATACAAATATTATACTATATATATACTATATACTATATATATATATATATAATATATTTATATTATATATTTTAATATATATTAATATATATATATATATTATATTATATATATTAATTATATATATATATATATATATAATATATATTATATAATATATATATATATATATTATAAAATTATATATTAATTAATATAATATTTTTTAAATATATGTATAAAATATATTATCATTAAATATATTATAATATATTTAAATTCTGTAAGTGGTAGTTTTATCTAGTATTACTATAGTATAAAGTTATTTATTATGTATATAGTTTTGATTATATTGTACGCTAAGGATATTTATCGACTTGAATTCGTTTTTTAAACAGCGAAACCTTTGATATATATGATTATTTATTATGTCAAATTAGTGGGACTTGCAAGTGTACATAGTCAGAGTGGGCATGGTATTATCTTATTTTTTTTTTTATGTGTGCGCTGGTTTTAACTCCAACAGGGAAAAAGGCTTCGACATTTCCGGCTGGCATAGCGAAGCCAGCCTTCGTCCTTTTTGTTTTATTAACGAATTTTTCTTTCCGTACTTCACTTGGACGGTCCATAACTCTAACTCGCGTCTCCAGGTCTTTATTACACAAAGAAAGACATATTAAGTGGATTAGTCTATTGCAGGAATCCGGTGTTCATATCTTTTTTCTTTTTTAGTTGTCTTTTTTTTCCTCGGCCTTTCGCGGCTCCCGGCTTCTATGGTGGAAAGATGGGAACACTTCCGGCTTTCAGGGCTCCTTTTGGCCATGGGCGCGCATGGGTGGCTTATCAATCCGGCTTTCCGACTTCTAGTTAATTTTTCTTTTCCTCCATTTATCAAGTTTATATGAATTATTCATGACATCTCCGAAGTTACTGGGGTTATAATAGAGATAGATCAAGATAAGAGGTTTTATGTTATAGAATGGTATGTATGTTATGCAATTTGTAGTTAAAGAAGTATCAGTAAAATCTTGTTTTATATAATTACATGAACTTAAGGAAAAAGTCCTGGCAATTGCTACTTATTATAAGAATTAATAAAACTTTTAGAAATTACAATTTTCTCGAAAATATTTTGTTGAAATATTAATTTTTAGAAATATTTATACAGAGTAATTAATTTTAAAAGAATATTATTTAAACTATTTATATTTTATTACCTTATCAAAATTTATATAATATCTAGATAATTTCTTCTTTTATTTTATGTATAATAGTTTATATTAAAATTTTTATCATATATATATCATATTTTTTATTATATACTTATATTGGCTTAAAATTTTCAAATATATGGTTTTTACTTAGGATATTTTTTGTGTTCTCTTATCTCAAATCTTTTTTAGCACTACACTTTTTGAAATAAGATTATTTTTATAGTAATTATATATATATATCTCTCTCTCAATTTAAGTTTGTCTTATCCTAAATTTTTCTTAAAAATAATTAATAAAATAAATTTGCGAAAAAATTAAAATTTTATTAGTACTTGGAAGTTTACAACATGTTTAGATGCTATATAGGAATAGATGTAAAGTCATATTGGTTTGTGAGTTCGAGCTATTAATTATTATTAGTTGGGGTCGCGCGGAAAGAATTAGAAAAAAGTATACATGAAAATTAATATAATTTACTTAGATGAGATGGCTTTGATTGATGTGTACGCCGTATTGAAAGTTTTTATATTAGGCTCGGCTTGAGAAAAACAATATAATTTGGAATTAATTTTCAAATGTTAAAACATTACCATTGAGCAGGGCGTGCACTCAGTAGGTTAAGGAAAAAAACTAGATTTTATGGAGAGTTGCACAAATATATGTAAGGTAAGTAATGTCAGTTGTCTAGATTTACAAAGTGGAAGAGAGAGTGTAGGAGTAGTTGAGAGCGGCGCAGAGACCACTCGGTGTTAGTGGCTGATTGATTGATGGTCGTTAGTGCAAGAATTTCAACGCTATAAGAGTTAGCAGAAAGAGAAGAAGAGATGGAGAGGGTATAATATATAGTTAAGTCCTACATTTTTTTTTTTTAATGGAATACAAAATATATACTAATAATTATATTATATTTTAAAATATAGTATATATATATATATATATACCTAAATATTATTATTATTAAACCAACTTTATTAACCTCATTTTTTTTTATTTTTATTCAAAATTTAACATTTTATTTTTTTTAAATTCATTCTCATATTTCCCACAAATAAATTTATCTCATATATTAAATGATATATATATTTATTACATGAATAATATATATAATAGACGAAATATTACACTCAATATATATTTTAAATGCTAGGTACTATTTTTGGATATACTATTATTATATTATACCGTTCAATTTCACTGCTCGAAATGGTATCAAAAAGGTATAATAAAAGCTGAAAATATGCATTTGATAATTTTGATATATATTATATATAAATCCAACGGTGTTATATGATTGTGATATAATATAAAATTCGTTCGAAATTTCATTAACACTTTATAAATTTCAGAAATTTTATATCAGTGTAATATATACATATATTTTTTTTACTTTATTAATATATTATTAATTATTATTATATATATATATATATATAATATATATATAATTATATATATATATAATAATATATATATATTATATATAATATATATATATATATATATAATTTAATTAATTATAATATATCTATATATAAATATATATAATATATTATATATATATTAATAATATATATTAGTATATAATATTATATATAATATATAATAGTATATATATATATTCAATAGATAGGCGTACTTTGTGGAGGGGCAAAGCATAGAAAGTGCCAAATTTCGGGAGAAATATGTTTGTAATATAATATAACTATTATACTGAATAAAGCGTAATAATATACTTAACTGATGTGTAAAATAAATATCGCTCCTGAGAGAATAATTAACTTAATACGGTCAACTGTGAGTCAGAATAACTACTACAGATATAAAATACATCACATAACTATACTCTTATTACAATAAAGTATATTTTTCCATACAATATTGATATGTCAGGTGAGAAGTAAGAAAGATGAATGATAGTATATATATATATTAGATGAAAAAAATAAAACTTATATATGAATATATAGTAGAGTATATAGTAGTATATAATGGTAGTTATGGTGAGCTCTCAAGATGTATAGAATATGTTATTATGAAGAAATAATAAATACTATATGACAAGTTATGTACGCTTATTTTGCAGAACTATAGTATTCACTGTGTTGATTTTATTAAGTGTTATTTTCATAATAGTGTTCATTATATAGGTAAAAATGAGGAAGGTAGGACTATAATATAAAAAAGTTAGCTCATAGAGTTAATGAATTGATTTGTGTGTGTAGTTATGGGCAATGAATCCAATTGTATAGTTGATCCTAATAGTCAGATAATGAAATATAAGTGTATATAAATGATTGATATTATAAATAGAGATAATCGGACTTTTAAAGGATACATATATTAATTTAGTAGGTTATAATTTTTAAACTTGGTTTATATAATATATATAAATTTATAATTCTTTAGTTCCTCTGTTAGTCACATATATCTTAGGAATAGTTGGAATTATACGAACGAAGTCGATGGATGGTACGCAATGGTCTGTAAATAATTTCGACATTCGCATTCCTCTTATGTAATAAAGTGGACTAATATTTTCGATCACTCTCCTCCCTTATTAATATAATATAATTTGAAATAACTCAAACGTTTTTCTAATAATAGAACTATAACTAGACTGAAGTACCATGTCTTAATTATGTAGTACTTTTTACTGAACAGCGTATATGATTTAGGCATGCTCTAAACGCTAAACAGTCAATCGTGCGTTATTAATTAAAATTAATTACGCACTTACACAATTAATAACAGGAAGAAAAATGGTATCATACAAGTTCGTAATAAGCATCTCATCTGCGAGTACAATTTGGTTGAATGGTTAAAATGCATTGATTTAGATAATTAAGACAGTGTAAAGATTCTCACCGGATTGCAAGGTAAGCATCCTAGTGTAATGACAGTTTCTTCGAACAAAGATTACTCTTTAATTGCTTTACATCATTGCTAGTAAGAGGTTTTATAGATTAGCGGGTAATGAGTGATAAGCTCTATATCTAGATTAGTGTGATTCGAATAGCTGTGTTCAGATAAGGGTAGCGACTTGTAAATTATGTAGCAGTGAGTGTGAAAGTACAGTGCTGTCTGAATGATGATCGCTAAGTAGGTGAAGTATTGTGAAACATGTTGTTCTGAATGAAGAGTCTTTCATAATTTTAGCATATTAAGCACTGTGTAGTATAAACGTCCCGGGACGGTTCAAAATTATGAATACTCATTGGTGTTGCTGATATCTCATATGTTACGCGCGATATGAATAATCTCTCCATATTCATATATTAGCTCTCTTCGTAGCGTTAGTAATGAAAGCTTGTGCGTGTTTCTTTTATACGCTTGATGTTAGAGAACCTGATAAATGGTATGAATTATAGTGGAGAATGTGGTCTAGATAGGGTATAACACTACTCTAGTAGTATGAACGCTATGGTGGTGAATGCCTAAGGATGATACTATAGTGATACGGAGGCATTACTCGCATTGTCGGCGGAATAACTAAGATAATTTGTGATATTATATTTGTATTACTAGACGTGGATCTCGCGAACACGATACATAAGTATGCATGAGATGAATAGTCTTTAATATAATCTAGAATTAAGACGTAGGAAACATATGCAACCCTGCTGTGAACAACTCAGGATGAGGTGTTATAGGAGTCTGACTTTATTCGGATGATAAGAGAGAGAACATAATGATTATGCTTAATATAATACAGACGGATTAGTATGGCTAAAGTATGGTTATACAGTGCTTTAATATTGGTGGAAGTCAACGATGGACTAACTAAGGTAACATTGTAGTGAACTAGAAGAGCTACTTATAATTTGAGTAGTATAAGAGTGAATAGTATAGTAGATGTGTGAATGACGGTAAGAGTATTTGTCTCATAGACATTGGAGAGGATGATACGAAGATGTATATTATGAGAGTGGACGTTTTTGTACTCAGAGAATTATATAAATAAATATATTATGATATATTCGTATAAGTTGTGTGAACAGGTCGGTATAAATTATAGATTAGATAAATTTACTCTCTTACTCATATAAACTCTTCAAGATACCTCACATATATTCATTATGCTATGATTTAATAATAAAATCGGAGAAGGTCTCCCATTATGTGACTGATCCTCTCTCTGTATTTATATACAATATACGTAATTTATATAGATATGGTCTATGCGATCCAGTGTATATATATCTATATAAGAATTCTATATACTCATATATAATAATATGGTGTATTGTGTGGATAATGTACATAGAGAGAACATAGTATGGTACGATTAGTAGAATAGTATTTGACCAACGGTATTTTTACATGACTGTTTTTATGTGGTATATTACAGATTACATAGATTGTTATTAGGGTAAATTTGGATTAAATACCGTATGTTTTTTTATTTGTGGTAGATGAAGGTAAGTTTGTTTAATGTGTAGTAGATTAACATAGGTTTTGTTTATTGTGGTAGATTAACGTAGGTTTGTTTAATTGATTTAACTAGTTTTGTTAATTGTGGTAGATTATTATAGGTTTGGGGTTATTTGTGGTAGATTAGCATAGTTGAGTTTAGTAATTAAGTTTTAAAGATGCCATAAAATTATTTATGTATGAACAAGTGTTTTTGAAATATGAGAGATTGTATGATAGTTAAAAGTGTTTCTAGGTAAATAACGGTTTTGGGAGTATATAACAGTGACTAATTAAATAAAAAATAATACTTAATAATTAATTATTACAAAGGTCTCTTGCTATCTGCATTTGAAAGCATATTGTAATAAAATTATATATATATATTAATATAATATAGGTCATTTTATCACATGTAATGGTAACCATCTGTGCTGAATAATTAATACTTAATCATAGAAAAATATTGTTATCTCTGAAAAAAATGAGTTTCTATATTAAATATAAGTTTCGATGAAGGGTAATTTAGTTTTTATAAGTAAGAGTATAATAATTAAGGCAGATACCTTTTGAAGGATATTCTGTTGAGGAGAACAGATAACAAGCTGTCATAGTACGCATAAGTCAGATAGAAAGGAGGAATACGTTACGAACCTCTTATGATTACTCTCCACTTATAAGGACTTCGAAACAATAAATGGCCAATGTTCTGTGTTTTGACGCTCAATGGATATGACTGGGGGAAAAATATTTATATGGGCAATGAGATTATTCTAAAAGATAAGATTACGTTCCTTCTTATAAGTGAATTTGAAATGCTCCCGACACTTATTATAAAATTGTATATTTAATTCGGTTCCAATAGGATAAAATCATATTAGTGCTAGAGAAGTATATGGAGAAAGGGATAAAATATAATATATCTGAGTGAGGATAGGGTGTATGATGGTGTAATATGATTAAAAAGTAATATTAGGGCTATTTTATGGAAACTCATCATTATAGTGTACATGAGAATGTAAATTAATAGCAAGTGTAATTGTGTATAGTATAGCAAATACATTGTGTGAGTAGTCACGTGGGTACTTCATGGTAGTATATTTTTCGTGAGATATACGTAATATCTCGATAGTTTTGAAGGAGTGTGAATATTAGATGGTATTGTGTCGCATAAGAGTACTATAGAGTGTGAGATAAGTAGTTTGTATGTACGTCCTCACCGCTCAAACGATGCTCTTGTATAAATATATATATAATTTATAGAGTATCATTTATTATATTGCGGTTGATAGGTGAATAAAAGATATGAGTGAAGGATCGTGAATGGGTGATTGTGAGGCGAGTAATATAATCTCTAATAAGGTAATAGGATTAGAGCATACATATTGTAAATAATTTAGGCTTATTTATGTGCGAGACTCGATATATCGTGATGATGAGACTATAGGAGTTGAGTGGGTGGACTCCGAGGAGATTTGAGGAGGGATTAATAGGCGCGAGAGATTCAAGGAGATTATTCATGTGGAACCATGAAGGGTGAAGGTGTATGAAGATTGTTATTTTTAATGAGGAGTTGGAGTGATAGACAGGAAATTCAGCTTCCGGCCGGAATTTCAGCAATGATGCAGCTATGTGCTGTTAATAAGTGTTGATATATAAATCAATTAATCATCGCGTTATAATCGTAGGAAATGAGGAAGGTATTGACGGCCATAGAGTTATGGTGTTTTAGAGTGAGTGATATAGGTGAGAGAAAGGAGTGAATATTGTGTGACATTATAGCCTGGAGAAAGAGAATAAAATAAAGCAAGCATTAATGAGGGCTACTACCTACATGCAAAGAGAGTGTTAATGTTTTATATATAATGACGGAAGGAGGTAGTTGAGAAGTGTGCATTGATTGAGGTGGAGGATATTTATACCTGATACATAGCTATTTCGATATGGTGTATGTTAATGTATGTGAGGTAATTATTGAGAGTTAATGTCGATCAAGATGAGTGCTCGTGTGAGAGTATCAATAATGATGTCTCACCTAAGATCACATTGTGTGTGGAAGTAATTAGGTTAGTGGAGAAAAAGAAGCTGTTTAATTATATGGAAGCAGAAAGTGACAGCGTTAAAAGGATGAAAATTGAATGTGTATAGGTTTAAGATGTGTAAAGCTATATTCTAACAGGTGTAACGTCAGAGACTTCATAGAATATGGTGGATAAGCTGAATAAATTAAATCAAAATAAACTTATATCTATATGGAACTCGCTCTATCACGTTATCTCATCTATGCCAGAGTGAAGCAATAAAATTACAAAAATATGGTGGCAAATTAATTAGTAGGTTTTAAAAAAAGTGTTAAATTTTATAAACAGAGTTATAGACCACTGATACATTCTACTCAGATGGTCTCTATCGTAGATATGATTAGGCCAGGTGAAGCTCTCAGGATCTATACAGACTACAGGAATATGGCCGTCAAAAGACAACTCGAGGGAATATTGTATAAGAAGATGAGAGTGTGAATGAATAAGCTCTCATGATGGATGCGGTGATGGAGTATAGGAGTGAGATGGATATTCTAAGGTAGAACACGTTGCTATGGGGATCTCAGGAACGTGTGAGAGATAAAGGAAGAGACCAGGGATCTATGAATTGCACGGACATTTGTAACCCCAAGTAAAGACTTCTATTCGCTAACGACACTACTAAAGTGGGGTTGATAAAATAAAGAATATGAATCTTTGTACAGTTATGAGACTGGTTGGAGAGAAATATGTGACTTACTCGCGCTCGGACATGACATCATGGAGTACGGTCAAAGTGAGCGTGTTAGCAGAATTACGAATAAAAAGTGAAGACATAAGACGGGAACTAGGATTCGTGAAGTGAGACAGTAATTGTACCTCTAATTGATGTTAGTTAGCATGCAGATCGAAAACAAGAGATGGTGCCCGTGATAAGTCCGTAATGAGGAAATCAATAATGCAGAAGCCTAATGGATGGATCTGTCACGCTCCCATAGGTAAAACTATTCGACTCGAGCTTAGGTTGACTAAAGAATGTAAAAAGAATGTAAATTCACATTGCATAGGCTCCTGGATACGCGGAGATATGATATGTCCTTTTGGCGAGTAAAGCTGCTCTTAAGCAAGCGTGTCATGATTCAAATGAAAATGAATTAACGACAACTGATACTGGAAGTAGTAGAGACATTGGAGAGATAGTAAAGTCTCAAGAGGAAAATGGAAATACAAAGTCAAATATCAAATATGATTTGCTTACAGGACTAATTAACAATTTGATATAATAGGTATTATATTACAAATTATAAAAGTTATTTATATAGGTAACATATTAATTGCTCAGTTAGGCACGACTGTAAAATAGATATGGAATGCGATGTTTAACAAGTTTGATAATGTTCTAGTTACGTAAAATGACACGAGCAAGATCTACATTAAATACAATGAAAGGATTAATGTAATATCTAGCCAATTTTATTATGTATTTGTGTGAGAGGATTGGACTTTCTGCAACTTTATCTTTTCTCTCGTGTGCTCGGTTAAAATGAGTCTTTGAGAGTATACTCGGTGATTAGCTCTGGTAATAGTAGTTGACATTTGGCTATAAGACATTCTCCTTTAAAATAAGCTAATAAGTATATAAGATATAATAGTTATGAAGGATATAGAATATTCATGGTAAAGTATATAACAATCATGAAAATTCTTTTCACTCTAGTGTGAGGAATAGTTGTGTGTGAATATACATTATTTAAATATATGATAATTTGAACTCTCATATGACTCTACGTCTCATAGATAACAGATCTAACGCGAAGAGATCAGTTTCTCAGTAGCTCTCTCCTCACATATAATAAAATGCAATATAGTAATACTTTGTGTACAATTAATGATATTATCAACTTACGCTCATACTATCAAATTGTGTATTTATAGACTTCGAGTGGATAAATCGGTCAATGTCAAATAGTAATTCAACCAAGTTAACTAGCATTAAATACATATCAGATAGAGGTATTATAAAATAACCTCAAATTCATTAATCATATTATTGCACGAAGTTTGAACATAACGTGAAATAAATAATATAGTACTAATAGCCAAAATAATTAAGTGTGATAGCTACAACGGAATTATATATAATTAAATGCACTATATCGTGGAAAATAAGTAACGTCGTAAGTATGACATAAGCTTATTCTAGAAATTCTGATACTACGATTCTGTTATCAATGAGTGTCAAGTATATAATGAGGGGCTACATTATTGCCATGATATATAGTTTATGAATTGTCCCTCTCTTTACTTAAATCTCATGAGATAAACGTGCGCTTATAAAGTGAAATATTTATAAATAATTTACTGGAAAGATCATGAAATAGAATTTATGGACAGTTTTAAGAAGTTAATAACGAGGCTTATCCGTGCATATCTCTGCTCAACCGATACCGCTTAAGTTTAGACTCAGAGATTGAGAAAATCCAATGATATAATGATAGTAACCTATGTTAATAACAGAAATGTGAATATTCTAAAATGGCTAGTGTACACAAAACTCATCGTGATTAGACCATATGTTATTTTGAATAGAGAGCACACTTTAGTTAACTTATGGAGCGGAAGTACATATATTCCAGTTGAATCAACGCAATTATCTTACTCAGAATAAATAACGATTTGACTACCCTATAATAATATACTGTACTACCTGTAGAGTTTTAGCAACTGTAACATGATTAATGAGCTTTAATACATGTTATATCAAATTATTAAATAGTAAGGTATTTCATATAGTATAATAATCGATTTAACCTCTGGATATGTAACCGTGTATTTTTATGTAATGGAGGATCGAATATACAGGATATCAGACAGATATAAATTATAGTCCTACTTCAACAGATTATGATATGTATCCGCGCATTAAAACGGTAATAGTGCATATCTCTAATATTTTCGTGGGAAACTAACATACTATACACATAACATTGAGATCTATTTATGTGACAGCTAATATGATAAACTAAGAGTAACAAGTCCTAATGAATAGTCAAAAGGAAGCGTATCTAGTAGACTTTGCGATCATAGTCTCCCATATAAATGTTCCAAGTAAGAGGTAGCTTAGCTCTCGTAGATACATACGCTTTATGCATGCTCTTCATTGCTCTCGTCTCCAATTAGTTAGGCTATACGTTGAAAATATGTGATATTATTGAATTATAATTGATTTATCAATCGTACGAGAGTAGTATCAATTAGCTCTCAAGATAGACTGGAGTAGTGACTCAGGATCACTCTATATGAGATATGTACTTCGTGGTTATGCGCAGATTGTAGATTTGGATACGTATGGTCTCTCTTACTCACATAGCTCTCATGCTGAATCAAGCTGCTCTTGAGTGATCGATATGAGTACAAAGTAGAGTAGTGATATACAGTTAGAGGAAAAGTGAGGATTTATGGTTATAGATCCTGCTTCATTGGCATAACTCTCAAGTGATGTAGACGTAGCTATAGGAGAATAGGAATAGATCGAATATAAGACTGATAGAAATCACTAGAATATCATAGATTTTGATGGACTGATATTAAGACTCAGGATATAAAGATAAAGTTATATATAGATCTAGTCGTAGAGGAAATAAAGAGGCTCAATATGAATAGAATATGTGATGATCGGAGTAAGTTAATAAGATAAAGTAATATGAATATATGAGATAATTGTTGTTATGTAGAGAGTAGTGCGTGAACACGTAAGACTCTAGATTCGAGATAATAGATAGATGTACATAGTCATATCGAATAGGCTATATGCAGTTGTGTAAAGGATTTGAATTGTATAGATATAAGGTACAATAGCCTGCGGTAGAGTTATGCTTCAACGACTCTACTATTATGTATAATCTATATATTCAGAGACATAGTATCTAAAAAGATAGTTTCATCTGTAATAGTATATCACTCCTTTTGTGAGTGAATAGAAGGTTATGCAATATGAAATGGACACTATATCGCCTAGATAGATAATATATGTGGATCATATCGTAATCAGAACATAGTGATGAGTGATAAGAGTAATGTTCAATCTCAGCTGGCGCTTTATAGAATAAAAGTAATTAAGTATATGACGTTCAGGAAATAGAGTTTAGAGAATATTGGATAGAGTTTAGTCTATGAATGAGTCGAATAAGATAGTGATATGTGGTGAGGTAGTCTGTTAGAATCAGAATAGTCAAACTACGAAATGAGTTATATGTGAAGAGAAGTAAAAACAATAATTGGACTAATCTGGTTGTAGTAAATCTATAATTCTATTTATAATAGGATCAAGCTCGAACTACTAGAATCGTTGCTTTATCTCACTACCAGTCTATATACTCTTTATTCTCCCACTATCCAACTAGACTAGTGTCTTCTCAGATGTGATACATATCTTCTTAAGTGAAAATAATCCAGGATGACATTAGGAAGTACTCGTGCTATAATTGGATTCTCAACATATATTCCTGGATAGGCTTTTATGCAGTGATCGGAAAAGGAGTAAGCGCAGAATTAGTGTCAGTGTATAAGTAAACGAGAAGAGTGACCAATAGTTCAGAATTAGGAGCAGCCAACCATATGCTACACGAACGAATGCTTATTGAAGTGAAAAGAAGCTAAGATAAAAGGAGTATAGTATTGACACTCTAGAGTTTAAAATGTGAGAGTTTTCGTGCATTAGAAAAGTTACTATTTTTACGCTATGTGTATAATAGCAATTGGTATAAGATTGTAGTTATAGATACACATACGCTCAAATATATGATATTTCTAACTGCTAACTTTGAGTAGATTCTCACATACAACACTCCAAGATACATTTATTAACCTCTCACTCATTTTAGCGGTCTATCGTTTACATAAGCTCTCTGTTGTATAACTAAGCATAAAAAAAACCCGTTAAGTAGGATAGTCTATATCTTCAATTATTATAGGAAGTGGATCGTAGTGGAAGGTTGGGTGCATAACATATCCAGACTTACTTGCGATATCTCCTCGCTCTTGGAGAAGGCTACATGTAATATCTCTCGGTATACAGCAAGTCATTTTATATATCATGATGGTGAGTATAGCACTCGTATCTAAACTTAGTCATATATATGAATAATCTAACGAACAGTGAACAGAGGTGATTCTCAGATACTAGTGTGTTACTACTCTGTCATGATACATGCGCTCGCTGATAATGGCTATTGGTATACTCACTATAGCCTTTGGTGCAAGAAGTCTAGTGGAGACGCCAAGGCATCGTCTTCTGCATAGTCCACTATTCGTGCTAAATAATAATTGTATAGATACACTTATTGTCCTATAGGAGGTGCGTTTCTCCTCAGATCCTTATAGGTATTACTAAATATATTTTTCAAGAGCAGCATATATTAATCATATTGTCCGAAAGAAGTACATAGATACTATATCAAATAAGGCCAGGAGCGCACTCTCAAATTCTGCTCTGTAATCTACGTCAGTATGACATGTGGAAATTTAGTGGTATAACGACTCCTCTAACGCGACTAGCGTACCCCTCGTGTGTATATAATTAGTTTTGGCCTGTAATCTCACCTATCATTACATATAAATGTAAATTACTCTCGGCTCAAAGCCTGTGTATACTCACGAGAAGTTATATAGTGTTTCTCTTCATAATTCTTTTTAGAGGTGCTCAACTTACGTGCTTACTACTCAAAGAAATTGTCGTGAGCTCGTGAATCATATGTGAACTACCATTATATATGCTACTCTTTTCATAATATTTGAATATGAGGAAACGATTAACTAAAAAATAGCTTATAACAATTAAAGGTAGCGCACTCATTGGTATGTGCTTCAAAGATGACAAATATCCAGTTGTGGCAAGTCCTCTTTTTTGAAGTCCTCACTCATGTATTCTTACATTGTTAGACGATTATAAATTAACGTTTACTAGTGATCTATGTGAAGTCGATAACTAGTAGCATAAGAGATAGTATAAAAGATTTTATAATAGTTGTGCTCGTATTGATATTAAGTTAGTAGAAAAATAACGGGAGATCAAATCTAGTAAACTCTGTGAGTGTGAGTTGTGAAAGTATGGAAGTGAACTCAAACAATAAATTTCTTTGAGTAATATATCTTATAAATATATTTAATGATCAATAATCATAAGTGAGAGGTCATCTCACTAAGATATTACCATCGGGTTTTTTACACCTTTCTAGGAATTACTTTTGATTATAATGTGGTAAGGATCATTGTAGCTGAAGGTTTCACTTATATGTCATAATTAATAATAACTATCATGTAAATAATGGTGGAACTGAGTTAATATTATGAGGAACCACTTAGATGTATATGAGCTTAATAATAGTGAAATCAACTAGCGTGATTAATTTAAGTTTGATTTTGCTAGTGATAATATACGCTTGGAAAACTTGAAGACCTCTGAATCACAGTCTATGTGTATTGAATAACCTAAGAGTCATATAAGCTCTCAGTATTATCACCTGATAAAGAGAATGATTATTATTGACATAGGCACATAGTGAAGCGTCAGAGAAGTGTGAATGGATATTGAGATATATAACTATGTGATACCTTTAATGATATATTCTTTTTATACCTATAATGGCGATCGGATATTATATAGACTCTATAGTCATGTGGGGTAAGATTCCGTGTCCCGTGACTAAGTTGTATAATTAGAAAATATATTACTATATATATATAGGTTAAGGATTTAACTTACTCATAAGATTATTAATCATATAGTTTTATTTGAGTGATGAAACGTTACGCATAAAAAATGTCTATGCTATATATATAGTGAATTATCCTGTTTAAATAAGAGTAATTATAAACATACGATGTGTGTAAGAGAAGAGATTTGTAAAATAGATAGAAGGTGAGTAAGATAATGTGAGTACTTAATAACTTACAGTAAGTAAGTAGTGTTAATTTTGTGTGAATATCTTGCTCAGTTATACTTTGAATTACGGTGGTTGATAGGAGATATTTAACGTGAATAATAAAAACATTCCAACTGTTAGAAGTATATTTGTATAAGGCCTCTTAAACACGTCCCGTATGTTTATTACTCTGTACCAATGCATAGAGCTATCAGAATATACTGAGAATAGTTAAAAGTTCTCTCATCGAAGAATAAGTGAATATATCTTGAGGCTCTCTCACATTAGAGTAAAAGGACTTTGAGTATAATGATTCATTATAACCTTATGAATAAAAGAGACATTAATCGTGTGAAATAAGACAATATATCTTTAACAGACGTAACTACTGGCTACAGAAAAATGATACTTTTTCATAATATTCATTATTTCGAATTTCTCTGCTCCTTCATATGGTGATCAATAACCAACTATTTACTATATAAATAGTACTACATTAGATGAACCGTAAGTACATATAATGACTTCTCACAGATATACCTCGATCTCCAGTATACACTTATTAGTGTTATAAAGTGATAAATAAAGTGAAACTATAGTATAAAAAAGTATGTATTAAAAAATAATGTGAGGTATTCAATTATAGTTTACTCATCTCTCGAATAACTGTATTTACCTCCAATTAATATTATTATAATTTCATTAGTGAGTCCATGTGTTATGTTAATGTATCATAATAATAAAGTAATATATAATGTGAAGTATAATAATGTTAAAATAGAGTCTTTCAATTTCTATAGACTATACGTAAGTGTGCTCTTTAATAAAGTGAATCGACTAAGTAATTGGATCCTAGAGTGAGGCTCTCGTAATAATAACTATTATACAATCTAATTTATATCATAGTTTGATATTTACTAATATTATTTTGACAAAGGGCTTCTATGTTAAATTTTACATATAAACTATGGACTATATTTATAACTCTATGCCCTAAAGTAGTCTAATATCTGGCTATAAAATATAAATGATTTATATAACCAGAATAACTCAGATTATTATTAAGTAATCACTGAGTTTCTACGTACCTCATGTTAACGGTCTAATTTATTTCATTATTATTATTATCATAACTGCTTTTCGTTTTAGGCTATATATGTTAATAGCTAATCTGCTCGCTACCCTCGTAATAAGCTAATGAATAGGAGAATAATTAATATTGATTTTGTGAATATAACTCATTCTCAAACCGATGTATTATGATTAATCTATTATAGTAATTTTCTCTATATCATATTTAATATCTGTAGTCTCATTATGCTATTTGTATTCTCAACTCACACGGACACCTGGGTTAAGATCACGTAAAAAATATCACTATAATATTCGGTAATGTGCTTGATATAGATCTAGAATAGTGGTAAAGTTAACAGTGTATACTAACAATATTCTGTACCCTCAACACAATAACGTGTGAGTTTTAGCTTCTTCAAGTGTATTGATTTTTGGTATATAGATAGTTACACTATATATTTGGCTTAATCAGGGGAAATATGGTCTTTTTACATGAATGACAACGTTACAATAATTATATATAGATATAATGAAAACGAACTCTCGCTATATACTCTAGTATAACTAAATAACTAGGTTGTGCGTTTCATATTTATTTATTGAAAGAATTAATAAGTTGACTACCGGAAATTTGTTAAATAAAAAAGATTGATTGTACTAAAGGGTGGTACGTCCTACTCTCTCAAGTAATCTCTCTCACAACAGTAAATAGGTGTGTAGTACCAATATATACCTATAAAGATAAAGTGGGTAAAGAATAAGACATCAATGAAGCAAATTTAGTGATATTACTTTAAATGAGCAAAGCCTTGGTATTCTAAGACCAGATACTTAAGATTGACAAATTAGATCAGACTTTACTATACAAGTAGATGCTTCCGGACTCATCGCTGGGATTCGTCCTTTTGCAAGAAGACAATGGCATATTACATCCAGTGGCGTATGGAAGTAAGAAGCTCTCCCCAACCCAGAAAAGATACTCAACGCTAGAGAAAGAAGCGCTAGCGATAGTTATAATAGGAACGATTTTAAAGATTAGGAAGTACAATCTCATTACGGTGAAGAAGTTTGGTGATATATATATTTACAATCTGACACCGGCCACCTCCAGCACGTGCCTGAATAATTAAATTAGAAAGCGTACAGAAAAAAAGTAAATCAGAGACTCACTATTATATTAGAGGTGAGTATCTTATGTTACTTATAACAGAAGAAGGTAACCGCTACTCATCCTCCCTATGTGAAATAACATCTGTGGGTAATAAAATGACACATGTTAGATTTGTGCCAGCTACATTACTGAGTAGATCTTCTGGATAGAACTAAGGCTACGCTTGGATTAACCGTAAAAGAGGCACCTGCCGAAGGATGGATCGATAAGGTAATGAACAAAGAATGTTATACTTACTCGTATGTATATAGTGATTATAGCAAAATTGCAGCAATTTGCACTTCGCCCTGAAAATGAAGGCAGCTGACTCATGTGAATGCGATAAATTACAAATATACTCCTAATGAAATAATTTATTTAGTTTCATGTTCTAAATTGCCCGCATTTTGCTTGCTATTACCCTCCCGTTCTTGTATCTTGTGGGGAGTACTGTTATCATCGTGTGGGAGGGCGAGGTCAACATCCTCTATTATATTGTTGAGACGTTACTAATATATTTATAATTAGTAGTATATTACTATACGTCTCAATTGTATTATGACGGTTCATTATCACACTTGGTACTCACTAGTAGTATATATATTATATTATATATATATAGTACTCAACTAATATAATCTAATATATATTATATACTCATCTAAACCTTTCAGTATACATAATAATACATACTAATATATATACCCACCATTTATACACTTATTTAATTAATTTTCTCATTTATCTATTATTACTATTATAACTCACTCTGTACTCCAAAATAACTATGAGTGACTAATTCCTCTCCTTATCAGGTATTCCTTTTATTAACTATATGATCTTACAATATATCCACTTTTATCTTTCTCGGTGATCTTACAAGCATAGGTCGTATAATACACCCATATCACACTCCCACTCTGCGTTATATATATGTGATAACTATTATAATTATACCATATAAACTCATTTAATTAAATCACTATCTCTCATATATATATATAATTACCTATATATATATTTGATCCTCAAATAATATATAGCAAAATTCTACTCATAATATTAATGTATAATTCTTATTATATTGATTCTCTCATTTACGCCTATATATAGGGTATATATATTATATTAGAAATTGATATATATAGCGTTATTTTTTACTTTTATTAATAATTTTCCTAACATAATATATATATAAATTTATGTAAAAATATATTAAATATACTTTAGTACACTATAATACTTGATATAACTATATATTACTTCAAATTAAAAATCAGTATTATTTAATTTTATAATAAATATTTAATATTGTATATATATATAAGTAATATGTCGTATTTATCTATATTCTTTTTTTTCTCCTTTAATATTAAAATAACAATTGCAATCCTTTTGGTGAAATTCAGAAGAAGGACAAAATCATTTTAGGTTGGATAAGTAACTTCGTATAATTTCTCTTTTGATATAATTACTATTTTAATTATTATCGTTAGTGTCATCATATTCGTAATAATATTGAGGAAATATATTAAATAGCTTAGTAAGTTGCAGTTGTTCTGCATTACGAAATTGTCAATTAACGAGAAAATTCTTATGTAAATTGTTTGCTGTATTATAGTATTAATTAGTTATTGTAGTAATTAAATAGGACCATTCATTGTTAATTAAATTTTGTGCAACGGACGATACACAGATATTGAATCATAGGAAATGATAAGTACATTTTGATGATAATGCTTTCTTTGACTCCAACAGAATAGCATTAATGAGTGTGCTCCCGCACAGTTCCGCTAATCAAATTCTTGAAATGGCTGCTATGGCGATAATTTTAGAAAAGCCATTAAGAAAAGCCATTCAGAAAAGCAATTCAGAAAAGCCATTAAAAGCCATTCAGAAAAGCCATTCAGAGAAGCCATTTTCGTGAAACACTTGGCTGTAGGCACAATCAGGTGACATATTTAATTAAACAAAAAAATATATGTTAAAATATAATTTAATCAATCAATTTAATTAATCAATTAATTTAGTTAGTCAATATCAGGAAAGCCATATGTGGAAATGTAGGACACAACAAAGCGGCAAGTATAAATATTTTTAAAGAATTTGGTGGTCACCATGATTAGAACATCTGAAAATTGAAGAAGAGAATTCCTTTATATTTTTTTAATTAAATATAATTGAGTATTTCAAAGCTGTAAATAATTCCACGTAATAAATTACGTAAAAATTATATTTGATCGAAAAGGTTGATAGTGGGGCGGCGTAGCCAAATAATGGTGCATCTTGTGACAGAAACACTATTGTTAGAACAAAAGTTTATTTTTATATATAGAACACATTCTTCTATAGTGCCAAGCTGGGATACACCCATTGCACTAAATGGAGGGGTCATCCAAATATTACTTTCAAAGTGGGATTATTTTTCAGTAATCGACAGTAAAATAAATGTTTTGGTTATAATATGCATACAAATTGGTTAATAAGTAAATATTAGGTTTATTATATTATTTTATTAGGTTCGGATTAAATATTATGAAATTACAACGATTTTTTTATTGCAGGGTGTGCTGTTGAACGAAAATTTGAACGCTACCATTACATTTAATTAATATTACAGCAGATCACTAACCATGGCGAAGAAGATGCAATACGTTAATATTGCAGAAGCAGAGGTATCAACTCCATCATCTACTAAACAAATAGCCACTAACTGAGATTTGTGTCATTTGCCAAACAGATATTAACGAAAAGCTGACCTGCCCAGGAAAGTCGAAATTGAAAGATTCTGGAACTGGTTATAGAACACTTGCAGAAGATCTTGAGGCGTTTGACAAAGCAAAGGGACTACCTAGAACATTGAAGATTTGCAGGCTTGATGAAGGTAGCGGCGTAGAAAATACATTGGGCGTGAATAATGCAGTTTGGCATAAAAGGTATCGACATTAAGTCAGCGCTGATGTCAGCAAGTGACGCACAACTTTTCTCAAAGTTATACATTGCATGTCAGAGTCGAGAAAGTGAAGTGGATAAATTCTTCAGCCATGGAAATCAAAGCCAACCTCCATCTCTGGCAGTTGGAGGAAGAATGCGAACGTGCACAAAGTCAGACGTGCTCCAATGTTTACTAAATGACGATTGCGTATCGTCCGATCGGCCACACGTATCATCTGTAATTCTTGACGGAGCAGCTGTTGTTCAGATGCTAAAGTCAGGTACTTCCAAAACTTTTTCAGAATATAGTAAACTAGTGTTCATTCCATAAATTACAGGACAGCTCGTTAAGTTCAAAGGATCGATGTAGTGTGGGACGACTACCGTGGTGACAGCCTGAAGGCATCAACAAGGGAGTCTCGTGGAAAAGGAGTAAGAAAACGTGTGCTCCCAAACTCGCCCTTACCAAAGAACTGGCAATCATTTCTGCGTGACAACAGCAATAAGATTGAACTTTTTTCTTATCTCACACATGAGGCAGCAAATATTAGCCTTGAAGGTAAAGATGTAGTTGTAACCGATGGTCAACACGTCAAGAGCTCTCCTCTTCGCGAAGATCTTTTCAGTCTTCAACCTTGCTCACACGAGGAAGCGGACAGCCGCATATTTGTCCATGCTGCAGATTGTATCAGTAAAGATCACAGAAGCATCATGATTAGAACAACTGATTCTGACGTGCTGATTCTTGCAGTATCGTTCGCATGTTCCCGGGAAATGTGTCAAATATGGATCGCGTTTGGAGTTGGGAAGAACTTTTCATTCATATCTGCGAACGAAATAGCGAAATGTCTGGGACCGAAGTCAGTTGCTTTACCATTCTTCCACGCTTTCACAGGATGCGACACCCTTTCGTAATTTTCTGATCGGGGAAAGCGCACCTCGTGGGAAGTCGAACGTATTCCCGACAGCAACAGCAGTGTTTCGCGAGTTAGAAGCGACTCATACAGCAGTGTCAACAGAAGCAATGGCAATTATCGAGAGATAAGTGGTACTTCTCTATGATCGAACAAGTACAGCGGAAAGTGTTAATGCAGCTAGGAAGTACTTATTCGCACGGAAGAATCGTGCTATTGAAGGCATACCTCTAACCCAAGGCTCTTTACTGCAAGACGCCAAAAGAGCTGCATACCAAAGGGGGCATGTTTGGGGATCAATCACTGTTCTCAATCCAGTCCTTCCAGATGCTGCAGAGTGGGGTTGGGTTAAGAATGATGCAGTGTACCAACCACTCTGGACAAGCCCACCTGCTGCAGGTGATGCATGCAAGGAACTTCGCTGTACATGTGGAGTAGCTTGTGTAAAGTGCAAATGTGTAAAAGGCAAACATTCCAGTGCTGCACTGCTTGCCAGTGTATTTGTTCTTGCTATAAAATAAAAGAAAAAAACTTTTTTAAAAAAATATAAATAAAATATATATATATATATATATATATATATATATATATATATATATATATATATTATATTATATATATTATTATATTATATATATTATATATATATATATATATATTATATATATTTATATATTATTTATATATACTATATATATATAATATATATATATATATATATTAAATATTAAAAAAAAATATATATAAAAATATATATATATATATAATATATATATATATATATATATATATATATATATATATATATATATATATATATAATATTAATATATATATATATATATATTATTATATATATATTATTAGTATATATATATATATATATATATATATTATATATAATATATATTATATATATATATATAATAATTATATATATATATATATTAATATATATATATATATTTATAGTATATATATATATATATATATTAATATATATGTATATATATATATATATATATATATATATATATATATATATATATATATATATATATATATATATATATTTTTTTTTTTTTTTTTTTTTTTTACTGTACACCACCGCTCACGGGCAAAGCCTAATCTAGGAGGGGGTGTGCTCAATTTTAAGTTTCTGAGCAGACGGAGCCAAGAAGAGGGAGTACACACACTTCAGACGACCGACCAGTTGGACGACCTGGCGTTCTTTCGCTAGTTGGGCGAGTGCTCTAACAGCTGAGCTACCGGACGCCATTTTGTGCTTGATCCATTCCTTTTGACTATACGAGCCGCTCATTCTTCTTATCTTCTTATTATAAATAACTAAATCCAAATTGAGGCAGGTCCATTCATTATCTTAATTAAAGATTGTTATACGATAGAGAATCAAGTTTAAAATTTATGGTGCTCCTCCGTTATATTAAAATAGATTTTGTATTAACATATATTTATTATTAATCTTTGAAAATAGTTTTTAAGTGTTTAAAATTTTATAAAATTTTTTATTTTTATTTTTCTTTTTCTAAAACGTTTCTTCACAGTCTGAACAAATGTTCTCTCAGGAACCATCTTCCTTTCCATCACTCAAACTTATTCATAATCCCTCGTTGCAAGCTTTGTTCTTGGTTTTCTTCCTCTAATTCCTCTAAATCTTCTCTTTCTTTTTCCACTTCTCTTTTCAATGCGACCATTCTCCACCGCAGTCGGCTTCATATATATATATAATATTATATATATATATATATTATATATATATATATATAATATATAATATATATATATTATATATATATATATATTAATATATATATATATAATATATAGTATATATATAAGCCCCAGTGCAGTATTTATCTAGCATCCATTTTTTTCACAATTACGAGTAGAAAATTATATATATATATATAATATAATATATAATATATAATTATATATATTATAATATATATATATATATATAATATATTATATATATATATATATATATATATATATTATAATATAAATATATATTAATATAATATAAATAATATAATATAAATATAATATAATATATATAATATAATATAATATAATATAATATTAATATTATAATATAATATAAAACCCAATATCATGATTCTGTCACAAAATAAATAATGTAATTTGTGCTGCTAGTTATTCTCCTTTATATTTACGTATTTCAGTATTTACTGCAAACGGGCTTTAGAGCCAAGCCCCAGTGCAGTTTTATCTAGATCCATTTTTTTCAAAATTACGAGTAGAAAATAATCTCGCGACCCCCACCTGGTCTTTATATTTTGTCAGCGAATGCCGAATTGCAAAGATCTTTTTACAGTTAGTGAATAATTACTTTGAAAGTTAGTAAAATATATATATATATATATATATATATTATATATATATATATATATATATTATATATATATATATAATATAATATATATATATATATATATATATATATATAATATATATATATATATATATATA
>JABUQX010062967.1:7500-10000 GCA_015478945.1 Trachelipus rathkii | reverse complement strand
CGCATCCCCCGCGATAGGTGAGGGTTCACTGTATTTTTATTTCATTTCATATTCTCTGCTATTTTATTTTTTTAATATTTTCATGAATAAAATTGTATTTGCATAAAATTACTCTAGTCGGTTTTTTCATTCCGAAAAAGATAAAAACTTCCAAGTTCATTTGTTAAAATTTTGAAATTTCATGAGCCGAAAAACTTCCTAATTTTATGCAAAGAATATATTCTAATGAAGTTTGCAAAATAAGGTAAAATTGGTTTAAAAAAAGTGTTAAATTAGTTTAAGTAAGTTGCAGTTGTTTTTCATTACAAAATTGTAAATCATGGAAGAAATTATTATAAAAATTGTTTGCTATATTAACACGTTAATTGTTTATTGTAGTAATTGCATTAGACAATTGCTCATTTAATTTCAGCAACGGACAATATACAGATATTGAATCATTGGAAACGATAGCAAGATTTTGATGATATTGCTTTCTTGAACTCTGATAATAATAATAATAATAATAATAATAAAATAATAATAATAATAATAATAATAATATATAATAATATAATAATAATAATAATTTAATAATAATAATAATAATAATAATAATATTAAAAAAACAAGAACAATGTAATTCTAATAAAAAAATATAATAATTATAAAAATATATAATAATAAAAATTAATTTAATTTAATAAAAGATGAAGTAATAATGAATAATAATATAATAATATAATAATAATTTATAATAATAACAGTAATAAAAATAATAATAATAATAATAATAATAATAATAATAATAATAATAATAATAATAATAATAATAATAATAATAATAATAATAATAATAATAATAATAATAATAATAATAATAATAATAATAATAATAACAATAATAATAACAATAATAAAAACAATAATAATAAAAACAATAATAATAATAATAATAATAATAATAATAATAATAATAATAATAATAATAATAATAATAATAATAATAATAATAATAATTTTTATTATTATTATTATTATTTTAAATATATAAGTAATAAAAAAGACAGTCTCGTGCACCAGGATATGCTGCAAATCCCTCTCGGAAACAATCTTTCCCTCAGAACGACAATGAATGAGGACTGGATGAAGGATAATCTTTCGATGAGGTCAATAAAAGCATTTCATTTAAAATGAAGGTAGCTCTTCACTGTTTGGATTGCGTCGTATGAAAGGAGATAAAAACGCCTATAGTGTATGCCTATAAGAACTATAGCGTAAAGTTAAAAGAATGCTGAAGATACAAGATACATTCTGCTTTAGTGTGACTCAAAAATTAGGGACTATTTAGTACTAGGGTGTAATAAAGATTTCCAGCCCCCAGCCCATTCCCAAATACTTTATGTATCTATCTAACTGGGAAGGATCTGGTATCGCCTGGACCGCGCCTTTGCTTTTCGCAATATATATATATATATATATATATATATATATATATATATATTATATATAATATATATATATATATATATATATATATATATATATATATATATATATATATTATATTATATTTTCTATTATATATTTTTATATATTTCTTTTTTATTTTATATATATATATATATATATATATAATTATTATTCTTTTTTTTTCTTTTTTGTACATCATCCTGTTAGGGTATGCCTGTCAGCTGGTACTCCAGAATCTTCCAATATTTCTATCTTCAAATGATTCGTTCTTCTTTCTACTTCCTCTACCGCCTGCCTAATACGTTGTACATGCCTCCGCCACAGAATCCATGCCATCTCTCCTCGTTCTTCCAGCTGGTCCTCTAACCTTCTGGTCTTCATCCCATCATCTCTGCTCGAATCCCTCCCTTTCCATTCTTTTCAAGATGTCGCAAACCATCTTAACTGGTTCCTCTCCACGCATTCAAAATAGGTTCCACCCCCAGTTCTCTCCTCACCAGCTCGCTCTCATTCTGTCTCTCAGCGATATTCCTCTAATGAGTCTAAGTACTCTCATTTCCGTAGCTTCTATTTTTCTGCTTTTCTGTATCGTATTCAATGTCCAGCATTCAAACATTGCCCAGCATTCAGGTCCATACAACAATATCGGTCTTCAGAATTGTTTTTTATATTAATATTTTTACTTTTTTCGTTTTCCTTTCTCCTTTAGCAACGGTATAACATTCCACGTTTTGATGAAAATCTTCCAATTCTCCCTTTCAACTCGTCATCTTGTTTTCCTTGATCATCAAATACCACGCCCAAATACTTAAATCTATTCACTTGCTTAAGCCTTATATCTTCTATGTTCACTACTATCTCTTCCCTCTCTTTTGCAATCACCATTATTTCCGTTTTCTCTCTGTTTCTTCTCATGCCCAATGACTTCAGTACCTCATTCATCTATTCACAGCTTCTTGCGTCTTGAGCTCCTGATGTTATTCACTGCCGCATCATCCGCATAAACCAAAGTGTGTTCCCTATTCTCCTTTATGCATATCCTTTTAAG
>JABUQX010062967.1:0-2500 GCA_015478945.1 Trachelipus rathkii | reverse complement strand
TGCGCCGATGAATTAAAGCATTACTCAATTTGGTCTTCAAAGTTTCCTACCAATAGTGAAATCAATAATAGGGTATTCGTTTTATCTTCTTATATTTATGCTTCTCTGCTTATTTGAGTCTTTTGTTTTCTTCTTCCTCTTCTTCTCTCTCTTTTTCATTTGAAGGTCATTGTTTTTTTGTGAGTATTTGGCGGGATTTTTTTTTCTGCTTGCCCTTTTTAGGCTGCTTGTATGGTGCGGTTGTTAACTGGTGATAAAGTCGGATTTCGAACACTTCGTGTAACCTTTTTATTTTTATTTATTAGAGGAAAAAAGGCGAGATGCTATAAGGTCGAAAGTTCGAAAATGAGAAGAAGTTTCCTTAAATTTTAACATGCAAAATATTTTACATTTAAATATATTCGCTAAAATGGATTTTTGTTTACACTTTTGGGCATTTTTTTCCCGGTAGATAAATATAGAATACACATTTTGTATGATTTTTTTTCCAAAATAATCTTTATAAAATTTTTATATTTTTCTTTATAACAGTCATTCATGCTTAAGAAGATTATTAATATACTCTGAGTTACGACATACCCGTCGAACGCTGCTTCTGGTTCGAACATAATTTTTATGACACCAAACAAAGTATACTCATTTTCCACTAAACATTTTTAACTCGGCAGAAAAATACATGTAAATTTATAATAAGTTATTATCTTAATAATGTTAATGCAGCATTCTAATTATTCTTAAACTCTTAAGATGGACTGAGATTTATTTCCAAAGCTGGTAGCAGTAAATAGTTTAGGTGTGACTATATCTTACACGCCACCTCCATTCAAAGCGTCGTCACCCAATTTCGGCGCCAAAACGCCATCTGGTGATCTTTTTTTACAGCTATGAACGAAAGTTTTGTACAAATTGGTATCACACCTTCACTATCTACCGTTAGCATTTTAAATATTACATGATTTACATAAGCTATGAAATAGAAAGTAATAGTCATCATTGCGTGTAGTTTTGACAGATATTATACAAATCATTTATTTACGCTTAAATATGGTAAGGCGTAAACATTCTATTCAGATTTTGAAAGTAAGCATCTCAAATCTTTCCCTTTCGAAATCTCATTCAGTTATATTCTTGGGCGCATGCGCACCCGCTCAAGCTGAACTTTAAAATTTTCCGTTCAGGGAAATCTCCGAGTTGCCAGCTATCAATTTTTCATTCTACGAAATATTTGATATTTGACTAATAGTAATCAACATATTTAAAAATGTATATTTGCATGCAAACAAAAGGAGATATTATACCCGACTTATTTTTAAATGATCAGTTTCAAACCCAGTTTGCAAATATGTATTATCTAACAGGATAAATTATTTGTTTAAAAAAAAGATTTTTTTTTTTCAAGAATGATAGAGCCATTAAAGCTATTAAATCTACAATAAATTTCATTTATCTAAATAAGAGCTCGACATGGTTTCAAAATAACAACATCCTATCATTGCTTATCATTACCGTCAGACAACTGTTACCTAGGATCCTGTCTGATCTTGAAATTTTAATGACACAATTGAAAGCATGTTTAAACTTTATCAAATACATGCAACTCAGCCGATAAAGTGAAAAATTCATATATAGATACATCTATGGTAAAGAAATATTTTTATTTGTTATGGTGATTCTCACGATGGTTTGCATTCATTTTAAAAGTTACCAACCTATTATTATGATAGATTCAAACTTTGAAAAACATGACAACTCCAAACTCTCATTCGATATCAACTTTCAGATTTCAATTTTGGCGCAAACACGCCGTTCATTTTCTGAAACTAAAAAATTACGGTATGAGAATTTTCGATTGCCCTGTTTTTCTCCATTATTCACCATCTTATAATTGTAAACATTTGTAAAGTATTACTTCTATTACACTATTAAAAAAAAACAATATATTTTGAATGGAAACTAGAATAAAGATATTATAAGAGACAAGTACGACACTAATTTGTTAACTCTGAATGATTTCATATTTGAATTGGTTCACAACACACGTGTTTGATGTTTGTTTGTGATAGCGGTAGGCTCGTCCTCAATTGGGTTCTTGCCTTTACAGGATTTTATCACAACATTTTATTATTTTCTTAAGCGGATATTTCATTTGTTCTTTATTATTATTATTATTATTATTATTATTATTATTATTATTATTATTATTATTATTATTATTATTATTATTATTATTATTATTATTATTATTATTATTATTATTATTATTATTATTATTATTATTATTATTATTATTATTATTATTATTATTATTATTATTATTATTCGACATATTAATTATTTGATACACTGTTATTATTATTTAACAAAGAAATTTTTTTTTTTTTTATTATTTTTTTTATTATGTCGTTATTTTTTTTTCTTCGAGTACCATACGATTTCTTAATGTTGGAGTTGGGAGGTGTTAGTTTGGTGGGAGTAAGATTCCCTTCCATTTATGGGGGAG